>LQNK01000277.1:51393-62295 GCA_001586405.1 Phoebis sennae | reverse complement strand
CCCCTCCCTATAATTGTTTCCCAATTTGGACGAAAATTCAATGACATATAATTCAAAAGTACCAGGATACCATAACAATGCAGGAGCCTCACTCTATCTCCCTTACACGCACAAAATGCTCATGGTATTGATGGGGCAAGTACCAGGCTGCTATAGTTATGTAAGAGATCTTAAAGCGCAATGGATCGGGGTATAGCATCCAAGCTGCTTCTGACTCCAGTGGCCCACGTGTTCCTCTACCACAGCTACGTGCTGGCCCTCCTGCAGATCGCTCCCACCAGCGATGATAGTTAGAGCTTCAAACAGGTAAAGATTTAAACAGAAAAATATTTCAAAACATGTGAATTAGACCTAAAAACCGCCATTTTCTCATGTTAGTGACACCCCCCCCACCCCTCTTATGATTCTTCCCCAATTTGGGGAAGGTACATCAACAGGTACGTCAAAAGTACCAGGGTAGCATAACTACGCAGGAGTTGTCATTCTATCTCCCTTATATGCACAAAATGCTCATGGTATTGATGGAGCAAGTACCAGGCTATCATAGCTATGAAAGAGATCTTTCTTACAAGGTATCGTGGTATAGTATCCAAGCTGCTTCTGACTCCAGTGTCGCACGTGTTCCTCTACCACAGCTACGTGCTGGCCCTCCTGCAGATCGCTCCCACCAGCGATGATAGGGAGAGCTTCAAACGGGTAAAAAGGAACTTAGGGACAGATAAGGGAAAATACCTCAAAACAGATAAATTCAACTTAAAAACCGCTATTTTCCCATGTTGTTGATGTCCCCCCCACCCTTAATTTGCTCACAATGTGAGTGTTAAACATCCATGAAATCTGCTTCAAAAGTACCAGGATAGTATAAAAATACAGAGGAACTCTCACTCTATCTCTCTTATGTGCACTAAATGCCCTTGGTATTATTGATGGAGCAAGTACCAGGCTATCATAGCTATGTAAGGGATCTTACAGAGCAACGTATCGCGGTATAGTAAGTATCTAGGCTGCTTCTAACTGCAGTGTCCCACGTGTTTCCTCTACCACAGCTACGTGCTGGCTCTTCTGGAGATCGCTCCCACCAGCGATAAAAGGGGGGAGCTTCAAATAGGTAAGGAGGAATCCAGCGAAATACTAGTGAAAAATACCTCAAAACAGGTAAACCTAAAAACCGTTACTTCCCCTCTCCTCTCTCTCTCCCTTTAATTTTCTTACAATGTGGCGAAACTTCAATGACATCTCATTCAAAAGTACCAGGATACCATAAAAAAGTAAGAGCTCTAACTCTATGGACAGATAGGGAAAAATGTGAATCAAACCTAAAGACAACCATTTTCCTATGTTATTGACGCGCCTCCCCCCCCTCCCCCTTTTAATTGTTCCCCAATTCGGGGAAAGTTCATTTAAAAAAGTACCAGGGTAGCATAACTACGCAAGAGCCGTCACTCAATCTTCCTTATATATGAAAAATCAATGCCATATGGTGAATGTCAAAAGTATTATAATGAAGTAATATAATCGATATTCATTAATATCATAATAATTATATTCATACAATTTTTCTATTTTGTTTTCAGGTGGAATGTAATCTTCATCCAATAATGAAGTTATTAACGAAAGCCTTAGGGAACGGACCAAAAATGTAAGTAGATTTATATAATAGTACAACTTCTTTCAATTGTATACAATTTTACAATAATATATTATACTTTTGGTGATATTTAAGACTATTTATTTTAATCCATCTATATTGTATCAATAATAATTATTTCATCTAACATATTATTAGAACTATTTTAAAAATTTTAGTTTAAGCTCAATTACCCATTAAATTTTTTTGTAATCAAAAATAAATTACATAAAACTGTTTCGTTGTTAAACTAAATATATTATCTCTATTAATTGAAATTGTCAAAACTAATACATGTGTAATATTATATCATTAGTCTTAAAGACTGATTGTATGATATTTCCAAGAAAAAAAAAAACTATTCATTTATTCAATAATTCCTTTATTCATTTATTCAATAATTCATTTATTCTAGTGACACGGCGATCCGAGGCGCGGCGAGAGCGAGACGGCAGATCGCGATAGAGAAGTGCAACGAACTGGGGAAACTTATCGACAACTGGGACACTAGGGATGTGCCGCAGTGTTGTAACGAGTTTTATCGAGGTTAGTGATGGATGTGATGTGAGATGAAAGTGCAATTGGGCTATATATTGATATTTTTCAAATTAATGTGAAGTTCTGTATGGTATACATAAGGTAATATATATGATATATCTATATGGTAATACATCTTTCTTTCTTTAAAATTGTGTAATGATTTCAATGATAATATTATAGCTCGGATGAAAGAACCCCCGAAACGTTACGTTTCTAGATTAAATAAAGTTATGTTTGAGCCTCAAAAAAGCCTGATATTATATTAACTCTAAGCAATATATAAAGATATAACTTTCTTTGTATTGCGAGCTACAAATGAGACATTTACCACATAATTATATATAACTTACTAGCTTTCCGCCCGCGGCTTCGCTCACGTGGACCCGGTAATAATTGGAATTTTTCTCGCCGTAAAAACCATGCTTGAACTTCAACGAACATTTAAAAAAAAGAATCGTCCAAATTGGTCCAGCCGTTGTTGAGTTATGCGCTTGCCAACGCGTTTTGCGACTCATTTTTATATATAAGTATTACCAATATTCCTTTTACAACGTCCAGAGATGCTATTTTAGACACTAAATAAAACTGTTCCCTTCTCATGGTCTAGTGTATTATACCATTTGGTTCATTATTAGAGCATAGTAACAGCCTAAAGCTAACGTACAATACTGAACCGATTCTATAGCGACACCAATCTTTTATACCATTTGCCATCACTACTTGTTATCATCTACCTTCACAGTAAATATGATTCTCAATGTTGTACTATATTCCGTAGCTATAATTATTAATGTTATATAAGATTATCCTTTGTTACAGAGGACACGCTGTCGAAGCTGGGTCCCGGCAAGAGGGTGGCCGAACGCAGGGCTTTTTTATTCGACGGCCTGCTGCTGCTGTGCAAACCCAGCACTAGCATCGTGAGTATTAATTGAAATCATTTGCACCCGTGTGTCGCCACCCCATTTCTACCCGTGGGTGCCGTGAGAGGCGACAGAGTAATACTGCTGTATAACATTTTCGGCAATAAGAGAGTGGGAGCCGAGCATTGCACGATTGGGTCAAGGTCGCACTGGTGTAATTACTAATTACCACCCTCTGCTTGTCCTACTCCTCTGCTAATTTCTCATCATAAATCTTCTCCTTATCCGTTCTCCTTTCTTCAAGCCGCTAAGGCATCTGCGGCAATTTGATAATGTATATGTCAGAAAGACAAGCTATTCCCAATATATTTTTTAGTATTGTAAACATCAATAATTGTATTTATGTATTGTGTATGTAGGTATATCATGCTGGTATATATATATACGTACATGATATACCTACATACAAATTCAATAACTACATACTACTGAATATATAAATATATATATACTGACTATATAAATTTGAATTTTAGTATATGTATGTGTATTTATGGAATAAATTATTATTTATTTATATAAATAAATTAGAGATATTTATTAAATAATATGATATTTATTTTTTTTACACTTTTAAAACCTGCCTCCTACTAGTCTCTCCTGTTACTCCTTACAGTTGGTTGCCTGGAAGAGATCACTACTGAGTGATAAGGCCGCCTACTGTGTTGGGAAAAATATATATTAAATTAATTTATAATATATGTAAAATAGATGTAAGAAACTTTATGTTGCATACTTTGTATTTCTCAACACAATAAAGTGTATAAATAAATAAATAAGTTAATTTAAGATAGATAAGAAATTTATTCAAGATAAGGTACACAACACACATAAGAGAGAAAGACAGAAATATAAACAGAAAAAAAATAGGAAACATAGCATGGGAAAAAAATTGCTTGTTACAAAAAGTTAGGTGAGGTAGTTGTATAGTGTACTACATTCCTGAAATCTGGCAATGATCTTCTGTCAGAACCTAGAGGAAATGAAATGAAATGAAATGAATACACTTTATTGTACACCCCATTAAAGTAATCATACATGTAACATAGGTAAAAAAAGCACATAAAAAAAGAATGGGCATGCACAAATGGCGGATAATTTATTGAAATAAAATAATATACTGTATAATAGTACAAACAGATGAATAATTGAATGAATGAATGAATAATCCAGGTGACAGTGAACAACGCAGCGGCGGGCGGTCCTCAACAGCTGAAACTCAAAGAGAAACTACATATACGGAAACTGGAAATCGTCGACAGGCCGGATTGTGAGGGTGAGTTAAATTGCACCTTATTTGTATGGAGAGAAAGTCTATTTTGCATTGACTTTTAATTGGAATTTAGGATGGGTGTTTTTTGTAATTAAACCTTATTTGCACAGTGTAAGGACTGTTTTTGCTTGACCTTGTAACATATATGAACAGTTGTAACATATATGGGAAGTGGAAATAGTCGATAGGCCGGATTGTGAGGGTGACAGTGAAATTGCACCTTATTTGTATGTAGAAAAAGTGTATTTTGCATTGGTTGTTATTTGGAAATTAAGAGGATGTGTGCTTTTTGAAATTAAACCTTATTTGCACAGTGTAAGGTTTGTTTTTGGCTTGATCTTAACAGTTGTAGTATATATAGAAATTGGAAATCGTTGACAGGCCGGATTGTGAGGGTGAATTGTGAAATTGTACCTTATTTGTATGGCTAGAAAGTCTGTTTTGCATGGGTTGTTATTTGGAATTTAGGGGGATGGGTGCTTTTTGAAATTAAACCTTATGTAAAGGCTCTTTTTGACTTGGCTAGTAAGTATTTAGATTTTATGACAAGGGTCGGTGATCCTAACTCTTGTTATTTAGTGGGATTGTTGCATTTAAAACTAAAGCTTATGATGGAGATTGTTGACGAGTCTTTGCAAGTATGAGAATTAAGGTTATTTTATTAAACCTCAAAGTCCCCCCTTATAATACCTGTTTCATACAGTTGTTGTTATTATTTTATACAGAAGCTGGCAACCTCCTGGAGCTGGTGCCTCGCGAAGGTGGACCAGCTCTGCTCGCAGCCGGCTCCAGGGCGGAGAAGCGCGCCTGGATGTGCGACCTCGTCATGCTGAACACCAAGCCCATGCTCGACAGGAGCCTGGACAGGTGGGTGGTGTATACAGAAGCTGCTGACTCCTGGAGCTGGTCTGCAGGTGGACCAATTATTCAAAAAACACTTATATATGTTTAGCTATATCTATAAAGTTCGTCAAAAACCTCTGAAAATCGGTTATCCGAACACTTAAATAATTCTAATGTTGGACACATTAGAGTGTCTCACTACTAATGTGAAAGTTTGTGAGGATGTATGTATGGATCTGTGTTTGTTACTCTTTGACGCAAAAAAGTACTGAACCGATTGTGATGAAACATATATGCTTTCAATCCCGTCATTGCCACGGGATCGGAACTCAGACACGCGGGTGAAACCGTAGAGCGTGGCTGGTACTAAAATAATGGTGTTCTCATCACATTTCCAGCATCCTGCTGGAGCTGGAGCGGCGGCACCCGCTGAAGCTGCCGCCGGTGTCGCTGTACCGCTTCGCCGAGCCCGACTCGCCAGACAACATCGTGCTGGAGGACAGGGCGGGGCCCACGCCGCTCATCAAGGTACACCCCCCCCCCACCATATGCTTGTTACTGATATTATAGATGACAAAAAAATGTGAGGATGTATATGTGACACGGTCACGCAAAAACTACTGCGCTGATTTGGATGGAACGTCGCAGTAATAGAGCGTAAACATCAGGATAACATAGGTGAAATTCGACACGGGCAAAGCTGTGGGTAAAAGGTGATTAAAGCAAAGGTGTACCTTCTACACAAAGATTGGACTTTTTTATGTCATAGCGGGCCATGCGGTTCAGCTGCTGTTAAGTGACTGAGCGCAACCCATGAACATCTGCAACATACAAGTTTCGCAGTTGCCTTGCCAGCTAGAAGGGGAGGGATAAGGGAGAGGATTAATGATGGGAAATTGGGAGGGGAGGACAACAGGATGGAATGGGCATGGGTTAGGCTAAACTGGCATCTACTTAGCTGTTGTGGATGTTCATGGGCTGCGGTCAGTCGCTTAACATCAGGTGGACCGCATGCTCCGCTTGCCCGCTGTAACATAAACAATAATAATAGCGGGGAGTAGCGTCCCCGCGGTCCTGAACCCTCCACGGGGAAATGCCGTTCTTCAACTCCGACTCTAAGTAAGCTCTCGTAAGCCATCTAAAGGACCGGGCACTCTCCTTACGGAAGTGTCCCGAGAATTATGAATGGAGAAACATAATAATAATGTTCGTTTGTCCCCAGGGCGCGACGCTGCTGAAGCTGGTGGAGCGGCTCACGTACCACATCTACGCGGACCTGAACCTCGTGCGCACGTTCCTAACCACGTACCGCTCGTTCTGCTCGCCGGCCGACCTGCTCGCGCTGCTCGTCGAGCGCTTCCGCATCCCCGAGCCCAGCGACGTGTACGACGCGCCCAGGACCTGTGAGTGTGCGCACGCGGACACGCGGACACGCGGACACACAGACACACAGACACACTGCGGCGCTGCTCGTCGAGCGCTTCCGCATCCCCGAGCCCAGCGACGTGTACGACGCGCCCAGGACCTGTGAGTGTGCGCACGCGGACACGCGGACACACAGACACACAGACACACAGACACACTGCGGCGCTGCTCGTCGAGCGCTTCCGCATCCCCGAGCCCAGCGACGTGTACGACGCGCCCAGGACCTGTGAGTGTGCGCACGCGGACACGCGGACACGCGGACACACGGACGCACTGCGGCGCTGCTCGTCGAGCGTGAACAGACAGACACACATACGTAAATTTACCACAAAACATAAACACAAACAGACAGACGGACGGACGGATATATATGATATACATACAGACACGCGGATAGATATGAACTGTCTACAAAACATATCAAACAGACGGACAGCAAAAGAACTGTCTAACACACACTATACACACTAATGGAGAGACAAACATACATAAAAGATCCAAAAAATATACCTAAAACAGATATACGTCATATCACCGTCGCTGGCTCAAGGGTTCCATATCAAACGATTGATGTGCACAACGCAGGAATTGTGAGTATACAGACAGACAAACACACAAATAGACACGCATGCGGTCTATGAACCCCTATTTACACTCTACTCACATATCACAGGGTGGAATTTTGTAATGCCATTTGGGAAAATAATTAATACTGGAAGTAGAAAACTTCACTCAAAAAAAAAATCTTTTATTTTTGATTGGAAAGAAAACTGCGTGCTGATATTTATACATTACATATAACGCATACTATATAATACTTGTACTTAAAAACCTCGCAAACATTAAAATTGTGTACAATTATATTTAAGTTTAAAATGTACCCGAAGTACACTTATTTATGCTCGGTTTCTGAGTCACTTTAACGTTTACATATCTATTTGATAGCGCTAAACACCTAATTATATATATAAACTAGCGACCCGCCCCGGGTGCAATGCTGATACTAAATACACTACAGAAAACTGAACGTTATATTTAAAAATTAGTACATTATTTTGATAATGTCGTAGGGTTCAGCCTGCGTTTGCATTTTAAGTGGAAAAAATTGAAATGACATCACATTATTAACCTCAAAAATAACAGTTTTTCTCCACTATTTAATGATTATAGATATAAACCTTCCTCTTGAATCACTCTTTCTAGCAGAAAAATCCGAAATTAAATCCGTTGCGTAGTTTTAAAGATTTAAGCACACAAAGGGACATAGACAGAGAAAGCGACTTTGTTTTATACTATGTTGTGATCACAGATTAGAGAATAAAAGGCAGATGGAGTGCGGCCGAAGACTCGAGTGACGCCAAAAAGCAAATACAAACTTTAGAAGTAAATACAAAAATGTTCGTCTAGTTTGACACAACACATCACAAGGGCTTCGTTATTTTCAAATTTCACTCACACAGATGCACGTGTAGTTAGCGTCACTCGAGTCTTCGAAACACTCCATCTGCCTCTTATTCTCTAATCTGTGATCACAACATAGTATAAAACAAAGTCGGTTTATCTGTCCCTATGTCCCTTTGTATGCTTAAATCTTTAAAACTACGCAACGGATTTTGTTGTAAGTTTTTCCGTTTAAATATTCCTTAATAATTAACTTTATAAACCTTTTATTCTCTAAACTGTGGATGTGATAAACTTCGTTTGAAGTTTTTCTGACCTTTAATGAATTCATAATGTAAATATTGACACTTAAACACTCAGAAACATTAAGTACAATTTTTTTATATAATTATGTTATTGGATAACCGGGCATTAAGTACAATTTTTTTATATAATTATGTTATTGGATGTGGTAATAAACGTGTAAAATATTTGCGCACGCTAGTCCCAAGGATCAAGACGCCAAAAAAGGACATAAGTCCGCACGCATCTTTGATGGATCTGGACCTAGATATCGGTAACGTATTTATAAATTAATGGATTATTGATAAATGTCGGTAGTTTATATGTGGTATAATTTTGCTTTAATAAAAATGTTACAAGGAGAATGTTTAGTATTAAAGAAATGACATGCTGCAAGGTTTCCGATAAGAAAATCTTAGTTTGATTTTAAAATTATAATCAGTATAATATGATTATTATTTGAGAAAATGAAATTTGTGTCCCATTGAAATAGTTCTTTTTAAATATTATAAACATATTCAGGAACTTCTTTTCTTTATAAATACAAACATGCTATAAATAAATTAATACCCAGACAGTAGAAAATTACAATGTTCATCACATCATAATTTTCTAATCGTCGGGATCGAACCCACACCTTCCGGCACAATAAACCGTTGCCATATCCATTGCACCATTCGTATTTTAATATCAGTTTAGGAGTCCGTATAAAATCATCAAATAACTATTATATTTATAACTTTTAAAAAGTAATAATATTGTCAATTAAAAATAAATAATACTTTACAAACTGTTCATTTTAGTAAATGAAGTAGTATTTAAGATATTATACAAGTATGTTGACAGGCATAGCCTAGTGCGGGATCCAATGTCAATGTAGACTAAAATTACTGGGACGGACTTTAAAGGACATTACTTTTTATGTTATAACTAGCTGTACCCCGCGGTTTCACCCGCGTAACTTCTGATTAAATAACAACTCCGGGATTAAAAGTAGCCTATATGTTATTCTGAACCCTTATCTATATGTGTACCAAGTTTCATCATAATCGGTTCAGTAGTTTTTGCGTGAAATAGTAACAAACATCCATACATCCATACTTACAAACTTTCGCCTTTATAATAGTAGTAGGATGAATTTATTGCTATATTGATGTACCATTAGTAATGTAATGTAATTTAAAGTAATAGAGATTATTTTTTTTCATGTTATCGAAACTAAGCCCAAATTGATGCGATTTCAGCTGAGTGTGTGGAGGAGATGTCGGCGAGCAGCGATGCAGAGAAACTTAGCAAGAACACGGCGAGGGAAGACTGGAAGCGGTATAGGAAGGAGTTCCAACAGCCGGTTAAGTTTCGGTGAGTTTTGGAGAAAAAACATCAACTTTTTTTTGACAACCCGATTGGCGCAGTGGTTCAGCAATGGTCTATTGCGCCGGAGGGTGGGGGTTCGATCCCCACGAGCAGAGAAGTATGATGTGATGAACATTGTAATTTCTACTGTCTGGGTGTTAATTTATCTATAGTATGTATTTATTTACAAAAAAAATATGTTTAAGTATGTCTATCAGTTATCTAGTATCTATAGTACAAGCTTTGCTTAGTTTGGGACTAGATGGCGTTGAGTTCAATGTCCAGGAATATTTTTTTATGAAATTAAATTAAATGAAAAAAAATGGTATACTAAATATGGTTAATATGCTTTATTTAGGATCCAGGAGCGGGCTATAATTAAAAAAATATGCCAAAATCACAATTTATTAACATTTCTAACACACTATTAAATTACATAATTAATTTTATATCTAAAAGAACTACAAATCACAATAAATTATAAAAATCACAATAAATTATCAAAAAGAAATATTAAAAATTACTCAATCGATCCTCAAACGGGCAGAGTTTCAACAAGTTTTAGCGACTTCCAAAAAATGTGTCTTCCAATGCGGGTGCCGGCACTTTTATTATTTTTCCCCACCAAGACCGATACTGGGGGGAAGGAGGAGTTATTGCCACTATTGGGAGGTGACTTCTAACACTTTATACTTTATACTTCTTGATGAAATTGCATATTACTTTTGTATAAAGACAAACACATTTTTATACTTTTTTTTACTACCTGACGATGATGTACGAAATCGGTCGTGTTTAAATCAATAAAACATTATTGTAAAAAGTGTTAATATAGTGGAATAGAAAGTATAAAAATGTGTTTGTGTTTATATAAAAATAAATATGGTTAAAATGGAATCTATTTAAATAAAAATTAATTTCCGTTCGTTAGTCTCGCTAAAAGAACGTGAACGGTTGGACCAATTGGACTTATTTTAGTCTTGAAATATTCGTGGAAGTCCATTGAAGGTTTGAACGGTGGGAAAATATGAAGAAATTGTGAATAGAATAATAAAAAGCACAAATATATTTTTCTATACAGGTACATGTCTGTCAAAAAAACAGAACATAAATCTGCCCGTCTGTCTGTTATCAGGCTTTATATCATAAACCGTGATAGCTAGAAAGCTGAAATTTTCACAAACTATGTATTTCCGTTGCTGCTATACAAATACTAAAAATAATATTAAGGGGGG
>LQNK01000277.1:0-21485 GCA_001586405.1 Phoebis sennae | reverse complement strand
GAAGCCGCAGGCGGAAAGCTAGTAATAAACAAACTTGACTGTCGCTTATAGAGGTAAGATAAGTAGAAGTCTCACTTATAGAGGTCCATGAGGGAAAAACGACTCTCCCTTATCGAGGTTATTGTCTCTCGCTAATAGAGGTTTTAGGAGCTAAAAATGACGGGACCTGGCTATTACTCTCACTTATAGAGTTTTCTCACTTATCCAGGTTTGACTGTATAAAATTTTTAGTAACAAAATAATAGAATATTCACTCACGGGAAGTTTGTTCTGTTTATCCGTCTGTAGATCTTCAATAATACTCAATCCGGCGCGAGATTTTGCGAGCAAACGTTTCTTGTGTTTACGACGGAGTCCTGAAATTAATTATAACATTAAAAAATAGTTTTTAAATGAAGTTTTGAACTCATTGGGCTCTATATCTGTAGTCTATCCAAAAAGTCATGTTTAACTTTATTTATCTTCACTTTGGCTTTTATAGTTTAATAAATTAATTTAAAAAACAAAATTAAAAGGTTTTATGAAACTAATGATATCAAATAGTAGAATAGATCACAAACATTTTTAATCGCATTTGTGGACCTAACTGTCTGTTCTTCATGCCTGAACCACTGATTCATTGTGTCAGAGGGTGCGGATTCGATCTCCACGAGTACAAAATTATGCTGATATGAGCATTGTAATTTTCTATTACCTGGGTGTTTATCTATTTATAGTATGTTGTATTTACAAAAAAAAGTATGTTTAAGTATGTCTATCAGTTATCTAGTTGCCATACGTTAAATGTCCTCGAATATTTTTTTATTTATATTTTCCTTCTATACCAGAATTCCCACGGGAACTGGAGATATATACGAATGGAGTAAAAAAAAGTATCACATTGACGTCACCTCTCAGAGCCAGTTCATCGGAGCTGATGAGGAGGTTCCTCTCCAGGTTGCGCAGACTCACGGCGGCCTTCTTCTTGGCAGCGTGAGGAAGCTTCTTCTCCATTTCTTCACCTTTGATCTTCAGGGGGTAGTCGTTTTGGGTGAGCTTCTCAAATCTGAAATTGTAAGTTCAAAATTAATGAATGAATGAATAAAAATAAATACTTAAAATACATTAAATATACAAAATGAATTGAGAAGCTTTATGACTGGTTTCTATAGAAATAAACGGACAGTACAATATCCTACCAGCCGTAAGTCTGAATCGTATCTATAATAAACGTGGCGTTAACCACTAAAACTTGGTTCCGATTGGTTGATTAAAACCGGTCGTTAGTGCAAACGATTCGTATCGTTTATACAAACCGGGCCGGAGGGTGTGGGTTCGATCCCCACGAGTAGAAAATTATGATGTGATGAACATTGTAATTTTCTACTGTCTGGCTGTTCATTTTATATATATATATTTTACTTAGCACAAGTTTTGCTTAGTTTGGGACTAGATGGGGTTGTGTTCAATGTCCAGGAATATTTATTTATTTATTTATTTATTTCTAATGTGAGTCTTTATTTGTCGGGACGATTTTTTGCGCTGCCACGATATTTAGTAGTATTTTTTTCTGTGATTTTTATCGGCGATCAGTCGGGTCAACTATAAGCCGATTTGATGAATGATGTTATGAATGATTTAGTAGTAATGTCGATCGAAAGTACTCAATACTGTTTATAAATAACGTCTAGCCCAGGTCTGCGCTCACCTGTCCAAGCAGAGCCGTGCGCGCTTGTAGGCCTTGGACGAGCTGGTCTTCATCAGCGCGCGGATCCTGTGCACCAGCAGCTCAGCTGGAACAGGCAGCGGCTCCAGCACCACGTCCACGCGACCGGCTCGGGGGTCCAGCGCTGAACACCTGGAAGACAAATTTGCCTGCTACAACGTAAACTAAGAAAGGGTGGATCTGCAGAAATCTCAGTGAAGACCTGGAAGAGAGTAGATCTTCAGCGATCTTACTGAAGACCTGGAAGAGAGTAGACCAAATAATTTAATAACTAGTAGCTCACCCCGAGCTAGACCTTGCGATATTTACACTTTAACACCATATCTTTTAATTGTTAGTTTTTGAGAGTACTGGAATGTTTGGAAAAACTATTTCACCATTCCAAAGCTACTTTATCCACAAGTAACATTGGCTATATTTTATAGGCTATACATAACATTATGCTGAGGGAACGAAACAAGCTGATCTGCTTGTTCTCAGCATAATGTTAGCTCTAGTAATAAATAAACAAGGAAATATATATTTTTAAATAAATCACTATATTAGTTACTTGAAAAATTATTTTCACAAAAATTTTCAAATTAACAACTTCATTCATGAAATACAGTTTTGATGTTGTTACCTTTGTTATATACTATTATTATCTACTCACTCTGGTATTTCATGTTCCACCTCCTCATCAGCTTCATCATCCGACACCAGCTCTAAAGCATCCGGACCACCAGACGGACAACCCATCTGAAATGATTATCACTATCATGAAAAAATTTGTTTTTGTTTAAATTTATTTATTTACCAGTCTTTAAAAAGGGTTCCTACGAAACAATAACATTTTATGTTGCATATATAAAAAACAGCAATATTCCATATCTCTATATTGTAAGAATTTCCTATATCTAAATGTTTGTCATAATATATTTTATGCTACAGCAGGCAAGTGGGGCATGCGGTTCACCTGATGTTAAGTGACTGACCGCAGCCCATGAACATCTATGTTCGGGATGATACCAGAAATAAAGCTTCGATCACCGAGTATAAATTTATTTGGCGGTTTAAAGCAAAATTACACGATAATTACAGATCGAGATTATAACAAATAATATGGAACGAGGTGCGTTCGCGCGCGCTGACTCCCACAGACTACTCCGTTGAACATTGCCATATTTAACAAGTTAACTTGACGATCTAATACAGATAATTAAATATGGCAATGTTCAACAGATTAACAAAATCTTCCATAAATAAAATAATATTATTATATTATAATTAACAAATAAAATATCAATATTATTATACTATAATTAATAAATAAACGTTCGATCTACAACAGCAAAGTGTCGAAATGCCTTGTCAGCTTAAGGAAGAGGAGGGGATAAGGAGAGATTTAATGAAGTTGGGAGAGGAGTAGAACAGGATGGGAGAGAAATGAGATGGGATTATCCGCTTACTTCAACCCGGTAAGGCATTGTGAGTAGCCTGCTATCACATAAAAAATTATTATATATTATCTTGTACATTGTTTGTACCACTATTCTACCAACAATATATTATATTACAAAAAAATATTTTTCACTCATCTGCATTGTTAAAGATTATTTTGTCAAAGGTGTTAATGATTATTGTCAAGTGTGTTTAAGTATTTTTAGAATAAATGAATTGTAAAAATTCTTTTAATTTGTGAATTGTAAAAACATTCTCTAACCATATCTTGTCACTTTTACCATGTTAAACCTAGACCTAGATCACACATTGTGAGTGAGTTATTTAAGATTATAGCTTAAAAGTTATTGTACATTTTAGAAATAAAGAAAGAAAGAAACATTTATTTCGACACACACATAATACACAATATACAATCACATACAAACAAAAAATAGAAAGAGACGATAAAAGGCATTAAAAAAAAAAGAAACAAAAAAACACTACATATATATGAGTGTGCCAGTGAAATCTGTATGGTGAGTCAATGCGTGCCGAAAACGGAAAACCACTCAGTGTGTCTGTGTCTAAAAGAAGACACAGAACTGATTTTCAGCGGTTCCCAAATTTAAGTTGACGTTTCAAGTCCACAGCAATATACATAAAAAATTAGAGATATAATAATTAATATAATATATACCACCGAACATACACTTTTACAAACTACCCTCCATATCACTACCATGGATCACATTGTCAACTCTGGTCCTATATAATATATTTATTTTTATTTTAGTTTGATTAGTTCATATGATGTAGGTATATTTTATTTTAATCTGCATGTTACATAAGTATGTATAAAATATTTAATGTATATATGTATGTTTGTTTTATTAATATTAATATTATTAGCTTATATATGATATTATTATGTATTATTTTATATTTATCATTTATCTTATATAAATATATATAAAGTACTTTTCTATATATATAAAATTCTTCTCGTTGCTTTCATTGCTACCTATGATTTTTTAATTTCTAATGCTTTTTCTACGCCTTAGGTTGCCTGGCAGAAATCGCTGTTAAGCTATAAGGCCGCCTAATTGTACAATTGCTTTCATTTTAAAATAGTATTTCTGTGTATCTTTATTTCACTATTTATTGTACAAATAAAGAGTTTAAATAAATAAAATAAATAAATATATACCTTTTTCCACGCATGCGTAGCGCTGGCATACTTCAGTCCCTGCTCGCTCTGCTTGATCAGATCCGTCAACAGTTGCCGACAAGCCAGAGCCAGCTCCTGACTCTCACCGTTGCACACTTGCTGTAGGAACGGAGAGATTAACTCCAGGAAACTCTCATCGGGGATCTTGCCTTTTGATATCTGAAAGAAATAAATATAGAAAAAAAATAGTTTTAATTATTTTTTATTAGTCAAAATTAATACAGCACATATGATACAAAAATAGACTTAATTATTTTTTAACTATTTAAAACTATACAACAGCTCACTTATCATTAGATAATTATATTCTTACCTTTGACAATTCTTCCAAATAACAGTCAATAATATGCAATATGAGGGAAAAAGCATTTCTCGCATAGAATGGAGTCTTGAGTGCTAACAGACCTGGAAATTATTAAAAATTACTTACTATATTTTTTTTTAATTTTACTTAAATCACTATTAGAGAATAGAAATTAACTTAAGGCATTTATATCATCCAGGTGTCTATCTATGCAGTCAAACCTTTGAAACTGCTTAATGCAATTAACATTACAATTTAGACAATCCTTCTATTGGTAAATTATTTTTATAAAACAAAGAGCAAAAATAAGTAATAAATTATTTTATGCCCCATGTTAATAATCAATTATAACCTTATATTGATCTAGCAATCTATTTTCAGAGACAATCTCATCAATGAGCAATCCTTTCATAGAATATTCCATTACTAGATAAGTCTACGATTGTGTTTATTAACACCCTGCATTAGAAAACTCAATTAACAACATCTTAAGAAGGATGAAATAGAATAAAATTGTTTATTTCTTTTATTTATCTGTCATTCCTTACAGCTATAGAAGCAATATCCATTAAATATTTACAAATTACGCCAATGTCAAGGAAGAACCATTCATAATTAAAACATATCAATTTTTTTTATAACATTGTAGAAAAAAAGCAATTAAAATAATAAATAGAAATAAATAATTTAATTAATATATCTTGCTTACCATCTTCAGAACTTAACATATTGGAATACTTCTTGCAAGCATCAAGATCCCACTCCATACGTAACAAACATCGGAAGCTGCCACGGAGGTAACGTCTCACCAGCTGAAATATTAATACAATTTTTCATATCATTTTTTGTTAATACTTTCAAAATTTTGATTATTTTAATCAACTTTAGTTTTCTATAAATGATAGTATAAACTTATACATAATTATCGCATATGTACATTCAAATTTTCTTATTCTCGTTTTCCTAGTAATATTTGTACTTGTTTGCTTTTTATCTATTTTCTATGTTAAATTACTATAATGGGGTGTACAATAAAGTGTATTCATTTTATTTCATAATAAATAAATTAGAACATTAAAACTAGGCATCCGCAGGTCTTTATCAAATGCATCAGATTATTTTTAGTGTACTAGCTGTGCCCTGCCGATTCACTTGCATTGGTTTCCTCACTCCAGTGGAATTTGATCAATATCCTTTCCTAAAATATAGCCTATGTTACTTGTGGATAATGTAGCTTTTGAACTGTGAAAGAAGTTTTAAAATCGGTCCAGTAGTTTTTGTTTCTTTTGATTGATTGGGAAGGCAGTGTATACTTTTCAATTATATTATATTTTTTTATATTATATTTAAAAATTGCATTTTCCTATTTGCTTTTTTATATTTCACTCATTTTATCTATAAAATTTTTATTCTTCGTTGAATTTAGTCTGTAGTAAATAAATATATTTTTCTGTCTTACTTATGCCCAGTTCCTATAAAAATAAAACGAGTCGTTTCAGTTACGTACAGTACAATATCGGACTAGGCGTAAGTCTAAAGCGTTTCTATAATAAACGTGACGTTAACATAATTACCAAAACTTGATTCTGATTGGTTGATTAGAACCGCCCGTTATGGAAACCATTCGTTTGCGTTATACTGTGACGTTCCGTCGTTTATAGGAACCGGGCATTAGAAGAACCGGCAAAAAACTCAAGTAGTTGATCTACTCACCATCATAAACTTATCGAATCTATGCTGATCTATTCCGTACCACTCTATGGCTAGCACTTTGAACCCCACTTTGGTCATCATTATTGCATTGTCAAACTGTTCCTTTGGGAATAGATCCAGGATCTGTGATATACTCTCGCATAGATCTTCCTGAAAGGGAATTTCTTAAAAATTAACAAACAAAAATAATGTTTATTCAAATAAATTTATTAAAATTTAGTTGAATTTTCACATCTTAAATTTCACAAGTATTAATAATTTACTTACTCAATTATATATTTTAAGAAAACATGCACACAATAGACTAATACAACAATAGATTTAAAAATTTGAATATAATAAAGAATGTTTTTAATAAAATTGTTAGAAATGTTACTTAAAAACTAAAACTATAAAATTAGTCTATATAAACTACTACTATGTTATATGGAATTGTGACTGCAAGACAGATTTCAAACCAACTGCTTTGGGTATAATACACGAAAAATAATTGATTTTCAGACTAACTCTAGATGTAGGTACATTTCTATTGTTATTTTTATTTTTCAAGTCCCTACAACTTTAGATATATGTATACTTCTGTTGTTATTTTTATATCAAATACTGAGTATAATGCATAAAATAGTATTGTACCTGTACTAATGGTTTGTCCGACATCCACACTGCATAAAAGAGTCCCTTCCAAACTCGTATGAAATCATCTTCTTTGAAAACTATAAAAACGTAATGTTAAATTCACACAGCATATAATTATTAAATTTCCAAATTACGTGTATTATTAATATAATTACAGTTATTTATTTTTTATTTGTATAAAATAGAAAAAAATACGATAAAAACATACGCTTCCTTTTGAGGTTATGTATCAACGTGCGTCGTATAAAAACAAAGTTGTAAATCAATAATTTTCAAACCGATATTATGATTACTAACCGTAGTTCTTTGCAAAACAATTCAAAAGCCACTTTTTAAGCGTCTTCAGTACACGATCTCGGCTTTTCTTTTCATTTCCCGATAATAATTTGGCAAATTTGAATTCTTGAGCGACAACCAAAACCTTTTCCTTCTTAGGTTTAGTTAACTGTTTCTTCTTATTTTTTTGTTTTTTAGCGCTTTTTTTGTCTACAACTTTCATTTTGTTACAATTATGTACCACTGTAATAAGAATTAATTAAATATTGAAATTAAAATTTGCTAAAATAACATTAATGGAAATTTCAACGCGCGACGTATTATTGTTGAATGACACATGTCACTTGTCGTTGTCTTTTTTTTAATAATTTATTCATAACCATGGATACAAGTCCTTCAGTCTCTTAAAGTAAACTTGTTGTTGTCACTACGTGAGGGTAGCCATTTAAAAAAAGCAATTCTGCCCGATTCTAGCTTACTATACATGTTGTGGATATTACATCGTCGATAAAAGAGATATTTTACAAATTGTACAACACTCTAGTTCATTTATCTTCCTACCTAAATAAAGAAAAAAACCGGTAGAAGAAATATTACGATTTGATTTTTTGTTTGTTCTAATTGAATACGCTCCGAAACTACTTAACTATCCTAAACTACCGAATTGTTTGAAACCCACGGAAGGATAGGATAGCTTTTATCCAGAAAATCCTACGGAGACCGATATATACGCCGATGACCGCGAATCTCAGCTAGTAAAATATAACAAAATAGTATTCTTCTCTGCTATTTTAAACATATAAAAATCAATAATTATACATCAATACATTTAAATTAAATGTGATAATTAAAGACACTAGACAAAAAATAATAAATTTAAAATTGTAATTACGGTCTCATATTTAAAAATAAACTAGATTTTATAAATTTGCTCGTAATTTAAAATAATTATCTGTCCCACTTAGACTGAGAATAATGAATAAAAATTCTAGAGGCTTTACCTCTCCCTTTCAACCAATGATTCTATAAAAAGTATACGAATGTCCATGAAAATGTAAATAAAATTATGATATCAATACAAGAACTTTACTGAGAAGCTTGTAAACTTACATGTTAAATATTATCTCATTAGTTATGATTATTTTACATGATCAATGTCCAGTTCCTATAAAAAGAAAACGAGTCGTTTTACTTACGAACAGTAAAATATCGTAGGTGTATGTCTAAAGCGTATCACTACATAGTATAAAACAAAGTCGCTTTTTCTGTCATGTGTCATGTTGTATGTCCCTATGAACGCTCAAATCTTTAAAACTACGCAACGGATTTTGATGCGGTTTTTTTTAATAGATAGAGTAACTCATGAGGAAGGTTTTTATGTATAATATCATCCATTAAACCCGTGCGAAGCCGGGGCGGGTCGCTAGTCTATAATAAACGTGGCGTTAACATAACTACCAAACCTTGGTTCTGATTGGTTGATTATAACAGCTCGTTAATGAAAACAGTTCGTATCTGTTATACTATGACGTTCCATCGTTTATAGGGCCTAAGTCACCAGCATCGCATTAGTAAAAATCAATTCAAAGTATAAACAATTTATTATCAACAATTTTCGAGGCACTTTCATACAGCATTCAATTATATCTAATAACAGTAAAACTTAAAAATATGAATAACTTCAGTATTTTTTAATTTTCATAATTAAAACCGTTTTTCACTAAAAGTACATAATATAAATAAATAAATATTCCTGGACATTCAACACAACGCCATCTAGTCCCAAACTAAGCATAGCTTGTATGTACTATGGAAGCTAGATAACTGATAGACATACATAAAGATTTTTTAATACATACATACTATAGATAAATTAACACCCGGACAGCAGAAAATAACAATGTTCATCACATCATAATTTTCTTCTCGTGTTGATCGAACCCACACCCTCAAGCGTAATACACCATTGCTGTATACACTGCGCCAATTGAGTCATCAAATAATATGCAGAATATAATAATGACCACAGATTAAAGAATAAAATGCAGATGTTCCGAAGACTCAAGTGACGCTAACTACACGTACGTTTTTTTTATGTAACAGCAGGCAAGCGGAGCATGCGGTTCACCTGATGTTAAGTGACTGACCGCAGCCCATGAACATCTACAACAGTAAACTGTCGCAGATGCCTTGCCAGCCTGAACGGGAGGGGATAAGGAGAGGATTAATGATAGGAAGTTGGGAGAGGACTAAAACAGGACAGGAGAGGAATGGGAAGGGAATACAGGCCGTACACGTGCATCTGTGTAAGCAAAACGAGAGATAGATGGAATATTGAAAACGGCTACACAAGCATTGTTTGTGAATACGTGTAAATGTGTCAAACGTGCACGCTTCGAGTGTTCCGAGATGATCCCAGATACAAGGTCGGTGAACTTTGTCTATGTAATTGCTAGAATGTGATTTGTATGGAGTTTGACTTACGGCCATTTTCGATGATGTACCAATGATTATGAAAAGATTGTTATGTCAGATTAAATGACAATAGATAGACAAAAGTCATAGCAAATGTATCCATCGTTAGGATATTGAAATCAAAGTAAGTGCAAATAGATAGATTTGCCTGAAAACAAGGGATAGATAGAATATTGAAAACGGCCGTTATAAAGCAATCTATAGTGTGATATATAAATAGCTGTAAAAGTTTTTAAGAACGGCTTACAAAAATTTAAAACATATAAGAATTACCAACATGAGATAAAAGTTTGTATAAAACATTAAATAGTTTATTGTCTCCATTTTCACGTACATTAAATATGAAATAATATTAAGTAACATACAATTTAAATTTATTTCATGCAAAATAAAAACATTAAAGAACAACAAGATTCGTAACTTAAATCACTACATAGTATAAAACAAAGTCGCTTTTTCTGTCATGTGTCATGTTGTATGTCCCTATGAACGCTCAAATCTTTAAAACTACGCAACGGATTTTGATGCGGTTTTTTTTAATAGATAGAGTAACTCATGAGGAAGGTTTTTATCAGCATTGCACCCGTGCGAAGCCGGGGCGGGTCGCTAGTAAGACATAATTAATTAAATATATTTTGTTCAATAATGACCGATTATAGTTATTTATTTATCGATACTCATAATAATTACTAAAATTATCTCAGATATTTAATAATTTAACACTTTATTTCAATGGAAAACATTTTTTTACAATTACAATGTTTAACAGATAATAGCAAAGATCACTAACACTAAAAGAAAAAAATAAACCATATTTTTTTAACAACAATATCTTTTGGTCCTTCGAGCCGGATTTAACAAAAATAAGTAATTTGCTGTTTATTTATAAGTAAAAAAATGCATTTCAATTTGTAAATCGTTAAATATGTTCTAATAGATATGTCAATACATGTACAATACTTTTGTTTGTAAATCTGATTAAGTGTATAACAATTATATTACAATAAGTATTTTAAACTTTAACCATTCCCCGAATGTTATATTTAATAATTATTGATTTATTTGTTTCCGTAGGTGTAGCTAGAAAAATAGTACACTAATTTCCTTTAGGCATCGTCTTGAAAATATATTATTTCAATGTTTTGGTAATCTACTCAACAAATTTCCTAATTTTCGACTGTCTGGAAATTAATAATGCAACAATTTAAATTCAAAAATAAGAAATGAAGTACCACTGCATTAACTTAAACATGACTTAATTAAATAATTTAGATTGGAGGTTTTTTAATTTTGTTTGTTAAAAAAAAAAAAACAAAAATATAAGCTAAGCAAAACCCGTACGGAGTTTGGCCAGCGGCAAAAACTGAGTGAAAAATGGTTTCGTTTAAAAAGACTTCTATGATAAACTCCAAAAAAATTGTTTAATCATCTTCTTGCGTAAGCATTGATAAAGGATCTTCAAATACTGGTTCAGAAGCTGTGTTTGTTGTCTCCCTTGATGGTAGTTTTTCTGTAATGTCGATAGTTTAGATAAATATCCTGTATATTATTATTTTAATTGGGCCTCCAGAAGTTAGATAGAAACTATTTAAAGCAAAATTTGCTCAAAGGACTCAGATATTAAGTCATCTTGATGAAATTATGACTGATGAAAGTAAAATATCGAAGCAAGAATCAAAGATCTTAATTTTAAAAACAAAAACTTATTATTTCACCAATCGATAGAGTTCATAATTAGAATATCTCTTTCAGTAAAAAATAAATAAAATTACAATTCAAAAAATTATATCAATTATTGATAAGTCAAAATATTTATCTTTATTTTTAAATATTATAAATTTGTAATTGTAATAAGAAAACTTACCATCCTTTTTCTTCGTCTTAGTCGAAAATATATCATCATCGCTTTCATCACCAAACAGTGAACCTTTGGGTTTAATTTCTTCTTTTACTATTTTTCTATCTTTTTTACTGTTCCCGCCAAAAAGGTCATCATCACTGTCCGACTCGAAAAGTTTAGCTTTTGGTGTAACCGTCACTTTTTTCGCGCCAAAAAGTTCGCTGTCACTGTCACTCAAATCAAAGATGGACGCTTTCTTATCTGTATTCGGATTATGGTTATCATCCAATTTTTTATCTGTGCTCGATGAAGGTTCTATCGAATTTGCCTTATGTTCAGGATTTTTATTGACATCAGAGAATATGTCTTCATCGTTTAGAATATAAACAACTTTCGAGGTGACATTTTTGTTTGAACTTCTAAGTTTACTATCTGTGTTATGAGAAGTAACTTCTTCATTATTATTCCTAACATTACTTGATTCATTTGCAATATCATTTATATTATTATCTACATTTTCTGTTTTTGTTTCTGTACTATTGTTAATATTATCTGTGTCTATATTTGAATCTTTTTTATCTACTTTATGTAGACTTTTTGCCGGTTCTTCAATAGAACTAGAATTATCAGGAGAATCAATGGTATCTCCAAAATCTATGCCAGATTTTCTCGCAGCTTCCTTCCTCGCTCGTCTAGTAGACGGTCGTCTTTTCACTTGTATTTTCGCCCGTTCTTTAGATATTTTATTGTTCAATATTTCGGAATCTTTTTCATCTTCGAAATTAACTGTTTTCACTTCTTTAACTTTCTCTGAAGTTTCCTTAGTATTTTGTTCAGTAGTTTCTGGAATTTTCGATGACATTACTCCGTCTACATCTTCAATTGGTTTTGTCTTTTTGGGAGAAGCCCCTGGTAGTAATGTATTTACGTTAATATTGAAATTTACTGGTTTTAACTTCCCGATATTTTTGTTTAGTTTCGCTTCTGTGTCGTCTGTCTTTTGAATATCCGATTGCATCTTATTAATTTTCTCTGTTATCATGGCGTTTGTTGATCTTATTGAATCTTCCAAAGTTGCAAGATTTTCATTACGTTGGTCATCTTCATTTTTACTTGTTTTTAAAATGCTTTCTGATTTAATTTCTTCCGATACTCTATTACTAATTACATCAATTTTATTATCTTTTGTATTTGAATCTTGTTGTAAATTATTTTTATCATAAATATCGAAATCATCTTCTATATCTATAGTTTTAGTTGTTATTACAGGTTTAGGAACAAAATCCGCATCTATAGCTGGTGGTTCATCGTGAAATATACTAAACCTTTCATTAGTGTCATAACTTGGGGAGGGAAGGTCTTCATTGATGACGTCACTCTTCTTGAAAAACGTTTCGTCATCAGAATCATCATCAAAGAGAGCGTTAACGTTTTTGCTTTTTTTCGGCTCTTTTGGTTTTTCGAATTCGGGAGGCATATCGTTAAATATGTCTGAAAATATGCTTGGTTCTTTTGGCTTCGCAGTATTTTCTGTGTTTGGTTTTGGTTTTTCAGCCTCATTTTCAATAATAGATTCTGTTACTATATCAATTTTAGAATCTAATAGAGTGCTTTCATTTTTCCTTTCTTCTTCAGTTGTTTCATTAAGTATTTCGTGTTTTTCTGTTATTGGTTTCATTATATCTGATTCTTTAACTTCACTCGTCCATTCAGGTGGTTCTTCTAAAATATTATCCTCTATTTCATGACTAGATATATCAGGTATAGGCGGTTGAGGAGTTTTATCAAAAATATTCTGTTCTTGAGTAATTGTATTAACAATTACTTCGTTATCAACGTTTTGGGCATCCTTAGATTCAATTGGTATACTATTTTCAATTTCAATTTTAGAATGATTAGATGTTTCTGCATCCGATGTTTTATTTGCATGTTTCTTGTTATTTGAGAATAAATCGTCCATTTCATCATCATCGAATAAGGATGGACTTTGAAATTGTTGTTTATTTTTAATAATACTTAATTTATCATTTTTAGAATCTAATGGAGTGTTTTGATTTTTATCTAATTCAACCGTTTTTTCGTCTATAATATCAATAATCTCTTGTTTTTCTGGAATGTTCGTTTCATTTAAATCATATTTAACAGTTTCAGTCGGAATTTCCAACGTATTTTTATCACAGATATTTTCATCTTGTTTCTTATTTTCACCTATTTCAAAATCCTTATTACTATTTGCAGTGTGTACGGATTTATCTATTTCTTTTTGCGAACTATTTTTTCCACTAAATAGTTCTTCCTCGCTATCATCGTCAAATAAACTTGATCTTTTCTTTTTAATTTCACTGGCAATTGTGTTATTTCTACTTGGCTTATTTACTAAATCTTCTGATTCTGTTTTATTTTCAGATTCAAAACAGAGTTTATCATTAAATATATCTTCTTTCTTTTGTTCTTTTATACTTTCTTCTTTAAATAGTTGAGCTGTTTTAGCAATTTCTATATTTGATTTAGATTTAGGTTCACTAAATAATTCATCGTCACTATCATCGAATATACTGTTTTTCTTTGTGTTTGTTTTAATCGCACTTTCCTTAATTACATTATTTTTAAGATTTGAGGATTTAATATCATCATTTTTAAACAACTCATCGTCAGTATCATCATCAAAAATGCTTTTTGCTTTATTTGTATTTGAAATTAAATTAGACTCTTTCTCAGTTTTATTGGCTTTTGTTGGACTTTCTTCACTAAATAAATTATCATCATTTGCATCAAAGACAACTTTATTCTTTTGTCCAATATTATTTGCTGCACTAACTTTAGATTCCGTAACATTTTCTTTAACTTTTATATCACTAAAAAGTTCATCATCGCTATCAAAAATACTTTTTTCTTTCGACTTTTCTTTTACATCAGATTTTTTATCCACCTTTTTCGTTACAACTTTACTTGTAAATATATCATCAATATCATCAAACAGATCATCACTGAATAAATCTACTTTTTTCTGTTCTATTTTCTGTTCTGTATTAATTTCTTTATCTTTTTTAACTTCTTTATTTATCTGTTTATTAACTTTATTGGTTTTAGGTTTAACAAATAAATCTTCGATGATATTTTTATTAGGTTTAGGTGCGGGCTGAGTTTCCGGTATTTCCTCTTCTTCTGAAGACGATTTCCGTTGGTTACGTTTCAAGATGGCCGCCCCGATGCTGTTGGAATCCTTGTTTGAACCGAATAAAGATATACCGCCAACTGGTTTCTAGAAAATTTAACATTTATTTATTTGAACAACTTAAAACTTCAAAAAACTACAGAGCCTATGACCGTGTGACTGTTGCATACGAGTCGAGAGACGATGTTATTAATTTAATTATTGAAATTATATTTAAAAATGAATTTGTTAAATATTGTCAAGTATTTTCATAAATTTTATGGTACAATATAAGATATAAAAAGCTTTACCAGATTAGCGGACAATTTGACCACAAAAAATATAATAATATTAAAGACCAGTTTAATCTTGTAAAAAAATTAATTGTACTTAAAGTTACATTTTTTTTTCTTTTTTAGTAAATACCTTGAAACCATCCTCCTTAGGCTCAGGGGTTTTCGGCTTGGGTTTCTCAGCGAAGAGTTCGGGTTCAGACTCATCCTCGAATACAGGTCGCTTATCCATTGTATTGGAGATCTAATTTGAAACAATAATGAACACTTTCTCAGAATAATATTATTATTTATCTCTGACACAAAGTTATACAGGGTGTACCGGAAAGAGTGGAGTATCTCTTGGGAGATGATATCTGAGCTAATTAATAATCTATCAAAAATCCAATTTATGTTAAAATATAACTGTTTTTGAGATGTTAGGGATTTTCCAAAAAAGAAGACATTTACATCCTAGTTATACAAATATTTGCACAATAAAATAAATTAAAACATTTTGAACTATTATGGTACGGCAGTACCCTCAAAGAAAAAAAGGTGCCTACTCAGCTCAAGCTGTAGTGTGATAAGCCCACACATCACTGATTTTCAGTGACAGTCGCTGATTCAAATATTAACAAATAACTACATAAGTAAGAAATGATGATTAGCTTTACATAAATATCACACCATGATAAATTGGTAAATACATACAATAATAATAATTAATTATTTTGAAATGAAAGGTAGTGGGCATTTTTCTGCATAGAACTATTTTTAGTTGACATTCATATCACATTAAAGTCATAATACATTTTTTAATGTTTAAAATGAATTTTCTTTACATACATAAAAAAATTGAATATTACCTTATCCAAAAACTCCGGACTCTTCCCAAAAAGTTCATCTACGACGTTCGCTCGATTTTCAACTCTATTACTATGCGGATAGGGTTTCTTATGCAATTCCGCGAATATATCGTCTTCGCTTGATGATTCGTACTGTTCTAGTGGAGGCGGCTCGTTTGAGAATATTGTCGCTGTAAAACAATAAATAAAAGTCAAAGTCAAAGTCAAAATGTATACATAAGTAGTCCTATAATGCCTCGCCAACCGATGTCGGTCATGGTGACCAAACTCAACAGAGATCAGCCAGGTACGCAGATACGCAGTACGCAGATGCAGTATAATATCCCCTGCGTATTGTTTGTTTTTTTTTAAACAAAAAAAGGTACTTTTTTTAAAAAAAAAAGGTACGTAGGGGATATTACACTGCAAGTATGTCCGCAAACACAGGTGCACTCTCTATTCCGTCACTCTCATAACTCTATGGGAATAGACCGACATGATCAGAGAGAGATCAGGCGCAGGACCGACGGCTTTACGTGCTCTCCGAGGCACGGGGGTGCTCCAGCACCGCCAACTGAACAGACTTAGGGCTGCTATTGATCTTTTTGTTAGAAAAATCTCAATTACATTTTTTTTTTGGTCCCACCCGGGAATCGAACAGGAGGCCTTTCGATCTATAGTCAAAGATGCAACAACTAGACCAACGCAGTCAGGCAGTTAATAAGGCAGTAATAAAAATATCCTTACTATTAATTAAAATATATATCCTTAAAAATAAATATCCTTAATATTATTATTGCGAAAGTTTGTGTGGAAACTACTGGACGGATTTGGATGAAATTTTGTACACATAGGCCCTTTTAACGTTTTTTGCCAGATGTTCTCGATAGAAGCAACTTTCCGAATGAAAAAAAAAATACAATTCAAAAAGTATTGTCTGTTTGTTTATGACGAATAGGCTCAAAAACTACTGGACCGATTTTAAAAATTCCTTCACCATTCGAAAACTACATTATCCACGAGTAACATAGGCTATATAATATTATGCGGCGGGAGCGAAACCGCGCGTCACAGCTAGTGTAAAATATAAATACCTCTTGTTGGTTGTTCCGGACGGTAAACCTTTCCCGTTGGTGGTGGTAAGTCCTCTGGGATTGTTGGTGGTGGTGGTATCTAAAAATACAAGAATTTATCATTGATTCAAAGTCAAAGTCAAAGTCAAAAGGCAAAGTCAAAGTCAAAAGTCACAGTCGAAACTCAAAGTCAAAAGTCAAAAATCAATTTGGCACTAAAGTGTACTATTTATTTCCTACTATGTTTTTTTTCTTTGTGATGCCAAATAAAGATATGTCAATATCAATGTCAATGTTAAAAGGCAAAGTCAAAATCGAGTATCGAAATCAAAAGTCAAAGTCAGAAGTCAAAGTCAAAGTCGAAAGTCAAGATCAAAGTCAAAACACACTACATTAAGTAATATTAAAATCATCTTACCGCATCACCGCCAAGCCGTCTCGCCAATTCCGCAGCTACATCGGCCGGTCTCACTGGTTTTTGAGGTATGCTCGTACTGACTTCCACACTGGTGTTCGAACTTGATATCTGTAGCAAATTAAATTATATTTTAAATTTAAAAGTTTGTAAGCTGTTTTAATTGATTTTTGTTTAAAAAAGACTTTAACCCCTTTTTTCATCAACAATTTATTGAATAATCTCTTTATCTACTTTTTAACTGAGTTTCAAAAAAAAAGGAGAAGGTTATCAATTTGACCGTATTTTTTTGATTTAAGATTTGAAATATATCAAAAATTTAAAATTTGTTAGAGTAAATAGATACTTTCATACATATTGCATTTAAAATTAGTATTCACCTTACCTACCTACCTATCAAGTATCTAGGATTCAAAAGGAGAAGAAAAAAATTAATTTATGTAGGTATCTATAAGTTATCTAGTTTCCAAAGTACAAGCTTTGCTTAGTTTGGGACTAGATGGCGTTGTGTTAAATGTCCATGAATATTAATTTATTTATAATCTTATGATAATAATAATTGTTTTTTTTTAATATTAATAAAAAAATATTATAATTGAATATTGAAAGTACATCACATTCAAAATTTTAAATGACTTTTCAAAGTTAATTCATAATATTTTTTTTGGTAATATTAATTAAAAATTTTAAGTCTATGTTAATTCACACGTAACAAACTCACCGTTATATCATGCTGTTTGTCCGTCTGCGTGTCTGTCACCTCCGGCTCGGAATCAGAGTACTCCTCTCGCGGCGCCGGCTTCGAACCCGTACTATCCGTGTCACTGTCTTCAACCACTAGACCTGTATGAAAAAAATTTATTTATTTATTTATTTATTTTTATGGTAATCCAACAGCTTTACATTAACAAAAATACAACAATTGAGTATTAATTTTACAATTAGCCAATAGAGGATTACAACATATTGCTTATAAAGTTATACACGAGATATACATGATGATATTATATACTAACTTATGAAAAAAGAAACAGTGTGTGTGTGTGTGTGTGTGTGTGTATGTGTGTGTGTGAGTGGTTATTACTTAATTTTTAGCGAGTTATGTTACATTACAATTCTTTACGTAACCATTTATCACGGATATTTCATTAGCAAAGCGTTGTTTAGAAAGATGAAAAATATCTGCATTACCATATTCTGTGTTATATATTTACATAATGCGTTTTAGCACGCTATTTTGGGCGTACATGGTGTTAACTTTAGGGATGGAAAATAGAGCAGTATGGCGCGTACGAAAACCGGGTACATTTAGATTCAAGGATTCGAGCAATTCTGAGCAGTCAATATGGTTGTTCCACAACGCGTAAAGTAACATTAGATCACTTCGTTTCCGTCTTTTTTCTAGTGGTTCAATTCTAAAGCGAACACAAGCTTCTTCATAAGTGCCAAAATGAGTAAAATTTTTAAAACTTAAAAACCTGAGAAATTTCCTTTGTATTGATTCAATTCTTTTTATATATATTGCGTAGCACGGAGACCAAATACTAGATGCGTAATCAAGAGTGCTCCTTATATAGGTTGAGTACAGAGTTTTTATACAATTTATATTTTTAAAATCTTTACATGAACGTTTTGTGAATCCAAGTTGCTTAAGAGCCTTATTTGCAATAATGTCAATGTGTTCAGACATTAGCAACTTAGAATCCAGTGTCACGCCTAGATCAGGGACACATTCAACTTCTTTTATTAAGACGTCATTTATTTTATATTTAAATTTTATTGGGCATCTTTTCCTACTAAAAGTGATTTTTTGGCATTTATTAATGTTTACACTAATACGATTCGCGATATAGTATTCTGCTAGTTTATTTAAGTCGATTTGAATACGGTGGCAGTCTTCAAGGGAATTGATTCCGTAATAGATTTTTTATCGTCCGCGTACATCAAGTATCGAACGTTTTTTATACAAGTGAATATATCAAATAGGAAGGCGTTATACAGTAAAGGCCCGAGAATAGATCCTTGAGGGACCCCCGATAATATTGTAATGAAATCACTCTTAGCACAACCCACGGTTACGGCCTGTGTCCTGTTTACTATATAAGAACAAATCCATCTATGCAAGTCACCTCTTATACCAAGCGCGTAAAGTTTGTTTTGAAGAATGATGTGATCTACACGGTCGAAAGCTTTTTCGAAATCCGTGTAGATCACATCCACTTGCCGCCCTTTATTCATTTCTTCAAATGTATAGTTCATCAGTACGGATAAGTTTGTTACAGTTGAGCGTTTTTTCATGAAACCGTGCTGCTCGGGCGGTATAAATTTGTAAATAAGTGGAGAAATGCGTCTATGAATTATGATCTCAAATATTTTACCTAATGAGTTCAAGATCGATATGGGTCTGTAGTTTACAATTTGGTTCCTTGATCCACTCTTATGTATTGGAACAATGAGAGCCTCTTTCCATTTCTCAGGAAACTCGCCGTACTGATTAACAGACATACTGACATACATAAAATATGACAAAAAAAAAATTTTCCTTTATTATGGGTCAAAATATGTCCTGTAAACTTTACAGCTACTGAGTATCGTTGAAATTGGTTCAATTATAAAAAAAATGTTTTTTTCGTGAAATTCTGTTTTATTATAAAAATGTAATATTTTTTGCGTTTTTTTTTCTTTACTGTGCGTAAAAATTAGTCCTCTAAGCATTATCTACTGAGTATCATGTCCAGGAAATTATTAAAGTTGAAATTGCTTCAAATACCAAAACAAAAAAAAAAAATTGTCAAATTCAATTTTATTTTGAATTCAAGCATATTATCTTTATTCCTATATAAGTTCTATAAACCATATAACTTTCATAAATATTCTAAAATTAACTAAAAAGATTGCTGCCCACTTTGACACATTAAAAATACCTTAAAATTTATGGTACTTTTGAATTTTAAAAAAACTAATATTTACCTGCATGCCATTTCTTTTTCCACATCTGTGATCCAATAATGTAAGGAAGCGGTCTCTGATGGTACATGTCTTTTGGTTTTAAAATTATTCTGAAACAACAATTTATTTGATTAAAATAATATAATACATAATATAATCTTATGTTAAAACGCGAGTAGTTTCCATATTAAATAAAATACTTTTTAAAGGATTTTAAACACACAAGAATCTGAGTCAATTTTCCAAATACCATCTTATCTTCGTGGAAATAAATTGAGGTAGACACACAATTTTTGAAACACTCATGAAGACAACTGTTTTAATGTAATATAATGTTTACAAACCGCGTTTAAATCCTTTAATTTTTTTTTATATAATATAGAACAATTATTATCAACATTGAATGTTATAATTATTATTAATATACTTTATTTATATATTTTTTTATTAATATCAGGGCTTATCTATACTAATATTATAAAGCTGAAGAGTTTGTTTGTTTGTTTGTTTGAACGCGCTAATCTCAGAAACTACTGGTTCGATTTGAAAAATTCTTTTAGTGTTAGATAGCCCATTTATCGAGGTAGGCTATAGGATATATATTATCCCGATATTCCCACGGGAGCGAAGCCCTGGTGCGCAGCTAGTAGACAATAAAAAGAAACACCTAATCAAGCTAAGAGCCTGTCTGTATTTGAAATTTCATCAAAATCAGTCCAGAATTCTTATTAGATTGACACACAAACATTCATGCCCTATCCTGTTATTCACCTCTCTCAATTTCCTATCATTAATCCTCTCCTTATCCCCTTCCTTAGATTTCGGATACGGATTGGATACGGATAGAGAAATAATTAAAATACCGGATTCGGATATGGATAAGGATATGAAAATATTTCGGATTATCCGTTACTTTCGGATAGTTTCGGTTATGGATATTAATAAGATTTTAAATGAGTCCCAAAAATAAAATATGACTTAGTGATAGGTGGACCGCATGCCCCGCTTGTTGTAACGTTGTAAAGTTACAATTGCTCATTTATTTATCTATTATATTTTTTTTAATACAACATTTAACAATATTTAATTATTTTTTTAATCTGTCCCGATTTCAAGTTATGACAGTGTTAATATTTTGAGTCTGTGATAAGGATGTCGCGTATCGATCGCTGATT
>LQNK01002376.1:0-14178 GCA_001586405.1 Phoebis sennae | reverse complement strand
AACACTAAAACGTCTGTGGGGCGTGTCGTAATTTATTATCGAAAACCGCATTTAAATCGGTCAAAGTTTTATTTACTTACTTTCTGTGAAGTCCGCCATGAGAAAGCCCATCTATATTATTAAACTTTATTGATTGTGGCATGTATGTATGTAAAAAAAGATAAATATTACTATTGATGGTATAGATATAGGTAGAGAACTAATAAAGTACGATGTACCATTAGAAATAATTGTTTGTTTATTATTTTTCGTAATGACGGTCCGCTGATATTGCAACCGCTAGTTGGCGTTATCATCGCGCACCTTGCCAATACAGTCTTTCAGTTCATTTTATGAGCAAAAGAAGTACGCCTTGACAACAGAGCTTTAACGCCTTTGTTCATTAATGTAATTACGTATCTAATTTTTGTTCGGAAATTAAATGAACAGCGTTTCGCTAAAATATTAATTTAGTACACATGGCACTTGTACTAATATTAAAGTAACATGTTTTAAAATAAGAGCTAATATAATTTCTGTAACCATATACATCTTGAAAAATTGATTCTTTTCAACTAATATTGTAATAGTCGCCCGTAACCACGCTCGATGTAAAGAGTCTGAAACGTCGAGTTAAATAATAATAAATTAATTAAACGACATTTTTATATAATGTCCCAATGTTAAGGAAAGTGTAGTCACCGCTCGGAACACACCTCATGTAATTTATACGAAGCGCGGACAAATGTACTCTTGAAGCTTCTAACCTTTATAAGTATGAGATAGTATATCTTGGTTTAATTTTGGAACACCATCCCTCCTTCCGAAAGAAATATTTTACTAATTTCTTATCAACGGCCAATGTTGGGAATATTATGTAAAAGTTGTAATATTTTATTAGGACACTAGCTTTCCCGCGGCTTCATTCGATTGGACTATAAAACTTTGCACTTTGAGGTTTTTCGCATAAAAACTGTATAATGTGACCTTATTTACAAGTTTAAAGCGTATATTACGTCAACTATTTATAAAAAAATGTTTCTTCGAAAAAAATGCATCCTATAAATTGAAACTGATATTGGTCTATTATAATATACCTAAAATTTTGTCAAAATCTGCCTTGTGGATTTTACGGGATTAACACACATACAAACAGACGAACAGAAAAAAATTGTTACCGTGTTTTTGGGGTACAGCTTTTGGAATAGTGATATTATATATGGACAAAAAAGCTTGACTGAATATCGTCAAATCTTTCATAAAAGGCATATTTTTCAATTTTATAAGAGTAAAATCTAAATATTATCAGTCTGCAAAAAAAAATTGTTATTTGTAGGTAATTATTCTCACTTGTAAACTAGCCGAGTTACGAAGTCCTATTTAACTTTTCCATTTTTAGCTAAAGTGAGGTCGAAATTCAAGGCTCTTTCGTTGTATTGTGACAAAGCTAAGTTTTTCTTTATTTAGAAACTGTAAACTTCCCACTTATGAAATATACGGCGCTCGATCTTAAAATGTGAAGAGTGTAGTGAATTTTTATATGCGTAGGTCTAGCATAGTATTATATTTTACACAGAACAGAGAAATATTATATGTGGCGGAAGTATACACATATTTTTTATGTGACTGCAGGCAAGTGGAGCATGCGGTTCACCATGTTAAGTGAATGATCGAAAGTGAAATAATTTTGTATTTTCTTTCGAGATTTTTTTAATTACTAACATTTAAGTATATGTTTCTACAAACTTCCCAAAAATGAAGAGGTTATCTATACAGGCTTATTGGTTAGAGATTTAAAGTAAAGAATTTTTATATAATTTGGTAGATTTATTTTGGTATTTGGAACAAAAAGGTATTGTAAATATCTTTAATCTTGGCAATCATGACAAGCTTCCGGAATAATAAGATGGTTGACGTATTTTTCCTTTTAAAAACAAGGATCAATAGTAAAATAAAGCAAAATAGGTTGTCTTTTCTTAGAAAATTTAAATTACATGTAATGAACATCGTAATTTTCTACTATCTAAGTGTTTACGTATACATATTATGTATGTTTTTCCAAAAAAAGTATGTTTACGTATGTCTACCAGCTATTTTGTTTCCATAGTACAAGCTTTGCTTAGTTTAGGACTAGATGGCGTAGTGTTAAATGTCCCTGAATATTTATTTACTTATAAATTCGTAATTTGCTTAACTAAGTAGACGTGGAATGAACTTGACATTTATTTCAATGGTATTTATGTAATAACGTAAGTACGCACGGTAAAGATTAGAGATGCGCCGAATATGTTTTGATACTAGCGGTATTCCGTGATTTCACCCGCGTATATTTCTCGTTACTTCCGAGATAAAAGTATTCTATGTCCTTTCTCCGGTTCCAAATTATATTGCAACATAAATTCATCCAAATTGGTGTAGTAGGAATTCGGAATCTTTTAAAATTTTATAGGACTGTTTGAATTTATATAAGCGATAAACCAATTAAAATATCGCAATCCGGGTAATTTGGTCGAATATTTAAAAACATCATTTACTCTTTATTCATTTTTATTATTAATTTTTCTTTATTTGTTTGTATAACTTTTTACCTAGTCTTTACAACCTCTTCGCCCAACTAGTAAATATGTCCCATCAATGCTGAGTACACCTATAATTGATATACGTACCAGTAATTTTAAGATTAAAATATAAGTATTAAGAATGTTATGTTTTTGTGTTTTTGGTGGCTCCACCACAATAATAAAATAAAATATCCGGTTCGTTAAAACCGAATAGTATTCGGTTATTCGGTGAAACCACGTATCGGCGCATCACGCAGTATCTATTTCTTAATCTGTGGCATCACTAGCAAACATAAACATGTCAGTGTCCTCTGCTTCGTAAATATCGATTATTTAAAGTCAATGACGTCGACAAGCAAAACAAATCAAGTACATTATTCTCATCTTTATAGTAAAAACAGTAGAGTCGATTATTTCCTCAGTTCTAAGTTTACGGTAAAGGATATCATTATACAAGAGATGATTGGATTCAATCTCCATAATTTGAAGCTTGTTATGACTATGTTCGACTTTTTTTTTCTATGAGATAGCAGGCAATCGGGGCGTGCGGTTCACCTGATGTTAAGTGACTGACCACAGCCCATGAACATCTACAACATCAAAACGTCGCAGATGCCTTGCCAGCTTAAAGGAAGAGGAGGGGATAAGAATGGGATGAAGATACAGGCTTTCGGACACCCGCTCATCGTACGAAACACAGTGCGATACTACTTCACGCCGGTCTTTTGCTGGGGAGATGGTAATTTCACCAGGGCAAGCTTGCAAATCTGCAAATAAATAATAATAATAATTATTATTATTATTGGCCTAATCGTGCAATGCTCTCACTCTTTTATTTGCTGAAGATTTTATGAAGCAGAATTACTCTCTGTCACCTCTTACGACACCCACACTAGAAATGTGGTGGCAACACACCCGTTAAGTGCTTTAGTGACAAACTGCAGCCATAGTAATCAGTAGTTCCTTGGATTAAGGCAATCCAACAAACAAACTCCATAACAATATTTTATTAAGTCAATCTAAAGGTTAATTAATCAAAAAAATGCTTTTTCATTCATCTATAATTAAACTATATTCCACTTAACTGTCAATTACTTTTAGACTTTCAAAGAAACCGTGAAGTTAAGAAGCTAATAGATTAATAACCATCAGTTAGCGCGATCGATGTTTGAAGGCGGTTAAGTTCACTGAAACAATGAAGTTTATTCCTGAGATCACACGTCATTGGAAAGTCAACGTAAACCACAGTATAAAAAATACATACAGTCGTTGCACGAAACTGTCACATAGACACTAGACAGCGTCCCAAATCTCCTTCAATAGATGTCAATGTTTTCCGTTCGTGTTGTGGGACACGTCTTTCAAGGGTGACGAAAATTTGTTTGTGTATAATTTAAAAGAATATCGTCGAGACGTATTGTAATAACATTTTAAATGTTTTCATACACAAAACAAAGGTTCTTATAATGCGAAATATGAAAACACTCTCCTTCAAAAGCAATGATTTTTACTTCCCAGTGTGTACAGAATTTGTCAAACGTCAAATTTGTGTAACCACTGTATGATTTTAACTACAGCACATTTTAACACTGTGGTAATAGCTTCAGGGCTAAACCGCGCCATAAATACGTTTACGAGCTGAAAATTAACACCCGTAAAAAATATTATGTAACTTTATTATAAAAAAATACATTCGCACTCACGCCCACACGGTAGGCTAGTCACTATTTTAATGTTCCCTTTTTTAACGATTTAAAAAAAAGTAAGAGGTTATCAATAAGTTTTTTTTTTGTATGTTACCGCATATCTCCGGCGTTTATGGGCAGATTTGGAAACTTACAGGTCGCTTAGAAGGGAAAAATTATAACTTTTTGCCAAAAAATAGAACCAACTTTCTCACTCTAAAAGGTAGAAAATAACTTTTCTTTTATTTTTGTTGAAATCTAAACAAAGTCGGTGCCTTTATCTATTTTTAATTTGACGAGATTTTGCACCGACTTTTTTTGTTTAAATAAATACCTGTTGTAACGTTGTAACGTTACACGTTATAATATTATATAATTTATCTTATTTTTAACCTTTTTATCAATAATATTTAGCAATATATAATCTGTTCAAACTCATTTTTTAGTCTATGCAACATCGATTTTTAAACGGTTGTCAAACTGTCATGTCAAACGTCATTCATACTAGATGATCTGTGGTTCCTCCATACCGGCCAGCTGGGGTATATAAGGTCGAGCGCGTATGCGCCGGGTCCTTCTTTTTAATTAGAAAAATCCTTGCAAGTGGACACCGAATAATTATTTTATATATATATTGCCACGAGTACTGTGTTACAGTTTATCGTTTAATTATTTCAATTATTTTACACTTATTTGTGTTCATATAACCCCACTGGGTAAGTTTGTTGAACAATTGCTTTCGAACTTATTTTATAATTTTAATATGTATTTTTATATTTTTATATTTTCAGTGCACAAGCATATTAATAAATTATTATAATTTATTAATATAGCTTCTTCTTGTTGTAAATTGCATACGTATTTGCACGCCTTTGTTCAAGCGCTTTGCTACCTGCATTTTTTATTATTAATTTTGCAAAACGCTAATTCATTGTCACAAGGCCATTGTTGCATTTATTTAAAGCATCCTATTAATTTTATGGGTTATATTATTGTTATGCTATCGTTCCCCTATTTGCATATATTATTTTAATTCTAATTGGCATTTTATACCAAACTACTTAAATATTTTTACTTTAAATTATTCTGTGCCTAGTAATTGTTCTTTCTATGCATTTAAATCATATTCCTTATTTCTGTGCTTGCTTGTAACACCGTTCCGATTTGCCACCATCACCAATTGTTTTTTTTTATTGGCCGTGCTCCTGACACGTGTCACGCGCGGGGTTGGCAAGTCGGATGGGCACCTGAACGCATGCTCACATGCTTGCCTGATGGTTTCAGGGTTTCACGGCTACGCTTTCAACGCTTCGGTTGAAACATTTTTTCACGCCACGGCTACATTTTTACGCTTCGGCTGAAGAATTTTGCCACGCTACAGCTGTATCTTCCGGCTTACGGAACCGAGGAATATTTGCTACGTTTGGGAATCTCTGTTGAAGAGATTGTTCGTGTTCCTGCTGAAGGGACACGTTGGCATTCCTCGGGCAGAGCGGCTACACGTGGCCAACCCACCACCAGGCCTTCGCATCCAGGCGCACCTTCCATCCTGCGCCACCCTTTAATTCAGGGGAGTAACGGCCCTATCTAGTAGCAATAGACCTAGGCACACCACGACCCTTATTCTTTAGATTGTTTAATCTTTTAATTGTATAATTTATTTAATTTAATATATATTTTGTTGTTGACTATACGGTGTCTTTTATTTACCCCACCGTAAACGTCACACTGTGTTTATACAAGGTATAATTTTTTTTGTTTCAACGTGTCCCATAATTCAAGGATAAATACGGCACCAAAGGTGGGCTTACTCATGACAACTTGAGAAAAATAAAATAAAAATTCAATTAAACTTATTTTTTGAATTATAGAGAAAATAAAATGCTTTTTAAGGGATTTTAAACACGGTTTATTTTACATTATTTTCGAACATATCGACGTATTGAGCACTTTACAGCGAGCGTGGTCACGGATAATTTTACTGGTACTTGTTAAAACAAACACAAGAAAATATTATAGAGAAAAATTTAATGAATCATGATTGTTATGAATCATTTGTATACTTATTCCCTACTGCCCACGGATTGAAGGCAAATATACATTTAAAACGATAGGCAACCTTTGATGAACCGAAATGATGAAAACTATAGGCCACCTTTTTGTTATGGTAGGTGTGAAGGGTTTATAGGCGGGGTAATCACTTAACAAGATGCGACGTGTGAGCCCTTTGTTTGTACATTTTATGGAAATTGAAGGAAAATAACGCGATTTAACTCACTTAGAAACGTTACTTCCTATTATCGAAACCTGTTGTGATTTCCTTACTGGTATACCTAAGGGCGAAAGTAAATTTTGTCTGTCTGTCTCTTCTTACCCACACACACCTAAACCACTGAACCGATTTGTATGAAATGTTGTACAGAGGTTGTTTGAAACCCGAGAAAAGACATAGAATAGTTTTTATCCCGGAAACCATAAGGAAACGGGAGATAAACGCGGGTAAAAACGCAGAGCATGGCTAGTATCAATTAATTTTATAAATAATGGTAACAATGAACAGAAAGTATTTCAATAATATTTTGAATATGCATTTTCATCAAGAAGTGACAATAGATTCTATCAAGTACACTTAGAAAAAATATAATTTATTTTGTATACCAATACTGAAGATACGCATCACCTATACGTTACATCTACTATACCGAAAAGAACTTTAATACTAAATGAAAAAGAAAAGTAAGGGTCATCATGGAATTTGTTTATTATATGAATAATTTTTCACTTAAGTTTACGTTAATTTATTAAAATTAAAAAAACCCAAATTGTTTTATAAAGTGAGGTTAATATCTACTATCCTTACAATCAAAATAAAGTAATCATTTTCAATATACTATATTGCTTAAAAGAACACCTGCTGTACATTTCAGCAAATAAATTACCTTAACTTTGACTTATAAACATATCCTTAATATATTCAAAATGTTACGTAATCGATTGTTTTTATTACGGTAGGTTCAAGCCTTTACAATCCAAGTGTCAGTGGTGTAGCTAGTTTTCCCGCCCAGTACCACCGAATGCCGCGAGGGCGACGCACGCCGCCGCCCGCCCAAACCACACGACAACTTTATCATTTACCAAATGCAATTTCTACAAAAATGTTATAGTTATTAAAGTTTTCATAGTATTGGTGAGCTTTACTGCACACAAAGAAAAGAATCGATACTTCACATGTGTCTGTGACTTAAAAACTGTTTTCTTAGAATATTTTTATAATTCACAACTCTCTTTGCGAGGAACGTATACAAGGGTGTGACAACTTTTCTTTAACTGCACGTCTCGTTGAATAGCTTTCTTTTAATATTATAAGTTTATAAGTAATGAAGTTTTATATATAGGTTCAGTTGGTCGCGCTAAATATTTGTGTTATGTTTGGAGTAAGGACTCAGAACTTTTATTGTTTTTATATATTTCCAAGCAAATATGAATAAATTTAAGGTTAATGTGAATAGGCATTACATAAAGAAGTGTGTTCCATCCTCGACTTCTTTATTATGGAATAATAAATATCCATCGAAAATTCTATATATTCTTATCACTGACTAAAAACGAATATAATGATAGTAATGAATGCCTGAATCTTCATGTACTGAAAGTAATTCGTAGTTATACATGATTACGTTTATCAAACGTGTTATGATAAAATATACGAGTTCTGTGTATTAATATTTCCATGAGTATACCATATAATTGTCAGGGTGTACACTTGATCAGAATAACTTTAGAAACTTACTACCAATTTAACTTTTAGCTACCGCGACCTTGATTAGAAGCGTCATATGTTTTGCGATATTACCCAAGTATCTAAATAAATAAATAAATAAATAAAAATAATATTTATGAATATGGAAAATATGAAACTAATGTAAAAGCGCGATTTAATTCTTTAAAAAGTATTTTATTCAATATGGAAAGTACGATAAAATAAATACTTACCAAAAATGAAGTAAAGGATTCATTCCTAAGACAAACTTTCATTAGCAGTAGGAGAAAATATCGTAACAGTATGTTGATTTAAGTTTCCGTATAGGGCCGGATTAAAGAAAGGGAGGCGGACGGCAAGTAAAGCAAGCCAATAGGTGGCAAATTCAAATTCAAAATTTGGCAAATTCGTGATATATAAATGCAGAACAGTTGTGTGTCCTTAATTTTCTTTCGCTAATACCATGAAGGTGGTAAAAGTAAATTGTGAAAAAAGGCGGCAAATGCTTGGTACATGAACGCTTACCGGCATTTTTTTTCTCTGACATGTTTTATCTTTGTAAAGAAAAGTAAGATCGCTCCGTTTTTTTCGCTGATGATGAAGATGGGGAGGGGAGCTTTTTTCAGTTTTTGCCTTGTCTTAAAATGAAGTTCCAGGGTTGTTTCATTAGATTCTTATTTGCATCACAAATAAGTAGTATCCTGAATTGCAAGCGGCACGGAAATTACTTTTAAAACTCCTCAGAGAGTTTAATTTCATAGCGCAGTTTCATAATTATTAAATAATAGCTGCTCCGCGCGGTTTTGTTACATCCGTAGTATAATATAATGTAGTCTATGTAACACTAAAATAATTTAATCGATTTGTTTCCCAGATTAGTGCGTTGAAACAAACAAAGCTTTATATCATAAGTATATTATTATAGAATTATTTAAGTAATATAAATTACAATTTCATTGTTAACATTTTATGCATGTTTATTGCGTCACAACTTTATTAATTTTATATGTAATACTTAGTATAACTTATCGCACTTATATATAAATGTCACACAAGGAATTAACAAAAAGTGTTTTTTGTGTGTTGGGCGAAATAAGTATCATTAGAAACTTTATATGTTCTTCATTGAATTGTATATTGTAAGAAGTCAAATATGTAACGATACCTCTTAAATAAATATCTAAATTCGTATACTATTTTCCATAATACATCATCAAGGAAATTGGTTTGTTTGATTGTAAAGGATAGGCGCAAAAACTACTGCATCGAATTTAAAAATTCTTTCACCATTCGATAGCTACATTATCCACGAGTAACAAAGGTTATACTTATATGTATATATAACATTATGCTACAAGAGCGAAGCCGCGCGGATACGCTAGTAATACATAAATTATTTAAAATGCCTCGACTAGTAATAAAGTAAAAACCTAATTTTTGGGAAGTTGGTTAAAAAATTGAATCAAAAATACAACTGTAAAGTAATTGAGTGTTGGCGGCGCAGTAGGTTCTAACCCAATAAATTATTCAGAGCGCGCTTGTCAGGTCAAAGGCTTGTCTTGTAAGAAGGCTTTAGTCATCGAATAAAAGATTTTTCTCACCATATTATTATTAATATTGATTATACATTGCTATTTAGTCTCCTGTTATGATGAGTGGGGGCCTGGTGACCTGTAGTACAGGTATTTAGTTGCCTATTTTAGGCACCAGTCTCATACTTAATTTTAGGTAAGGAGTCAAAATATTACTATGTAGAAAACTTATCACAATATATTATAAATGTTCTTCGGAAACCGCATTGAAATTATTTATTTGGTTTTTATGTTATTACCGAAAAGTTGATCGAATATGAGATGGAACATCCAAAGATTGGAATGAAACAGATAAAGGAGTTAAAAAAAATCTGAATACGATCCGAAAAATAAATAATTATAAATAAGACATATTCCTTTCTTATATGAATATAATCTTTCCCATTAATATGATTAAGGTTCTATAGTATGTATGTCTTATTAAGTGTGAGAAAATAAACAACTTTTTATTTTTATTTTATTTCTAGCCCAATATTATAAATACTAGCGTACTACAATATTATCACTACATAGTATAAAACAAAGTCGCTTTTTCTGTCATGTGTCATGTTGTATGTCCCTATGAACGCTCAAATCTTTAAAATTACGCAACGGATTTTGATGCGGTTTTTTTTAATAGATAGAGTAACTCATGAGGAAGGTTTTTATGTATAATATCATCCATTAAACCCGTGCGAAGCCGGGGCGGGTCGCTAGTTAATATTATAAATTCACCGGCGTAACTTCTGATCCCATGACAACTCCGGGATTAAAAGTAGCCTATTTGTTATACTAAACCCTTACTTATATCAGTATCAAGTTTCATCATAATCGGTTCAGTAGTTTTTGCGTGAAAGAGTAACAAACATACTTACATTCTCTGAAACTTTCGCATTTTTAATATTAGTAGGATTGTTGAACTTCAAATTTATTTAACTTTATAAATACATAATATAAAAGGTTTTATTGCTTGTATATTTATACATCGTTAAACAAACTTTCTCAATTAACGCAATATAAATATTTCAGTTAAAAATAAAAATAAAATTCAATTTGGCACAATATATTTTGTGGGCGACAAATTAAATTTCATTGTCTACGTGAAACTCGTTAAAGCCGGTCGTGAAACAAAGACTCCTGTAATCACGAAAAACTAAAGATCTATTTACACGCGAAGGGAGTGACCAGTGAGTACTAAGCTTTATGTGTCACTAGGGTAACCATGTTTCAAAGTAGGTTAACCCATTTTAAATAAAATACTTTTTAAAGGATTTTAAACGCGGTTTATTATACATTATTTTACAATTATCAGTCTCCTGTGACAGCGGTCGCTGTAAAGTGCTCGAAACGTCGGTTTAAATAAAATACTCGCGCTAAAACAAACACAAGATTATACTAGGTTAACCCATCTAACGGTCGTTTTCAATATTCTATTTATCCCTTGATTTGCTTACTAAAGTCAAGCAAATCTATCTATTTGCACTTACTTTGATTTCAATACGCTATCGTCGGATAGCCTTTGCTATGATTTTTGACAATTAAATGTCATTTAATCTGAGATTACAATCTATCCATAATCTTTGATACTTTATTGAAAACGGAAATATAATTACATATTTGGATGATTTTAGCCTGTGCCATGAACATGATTTTGGTGAGTACCGGCAAAGAAAAAAACTAAAATGGTTCTACTACTCTATGTCTTTAAAATATTTTTTTTAATAGGGTGAAGAAAATTTGATTAAAGTGTGGGTAGTTACTAGTTTGCTCTTGCCTCATCCATCTGTCATACAAACTAAATTTCACGTGAGCGAAGCCGCGGGTACAGCTAGTTACATAATCTATACATCTATACATATAATAAAATCGTAGACTAGCCGTGTCTGTACATTTAATATTTTCAAGAAAAAATTAGTGTTTCGTGTTTCATTTATGATTCTAAACTCAAAACAATGATTTTTAGAATTTTTGTCTGTTTGTCTGTTTATCTGTTTGTCTGTTTGTCTGTTTGTCTGTTTGTCGGGCGTTTGTACGCAGTCAGCTCCGAAACGGCTTAACCGATTTAAATGCGGTTTTCGATTATGTATTATGGCAAGCCCCCCGGAGGTTTTAGTGTCTGTTTCATTCAAATCGGTTAATAAATAAAAAAGATATGAGGGTTCAAAGTGATACATCAAAACATCATCAATGCGCGTAGGTACACTGAGTTAAACCTTTTTAGGTGTAGTTTGCACAATACCTAATAACAAATGTAGCCTTCTCTTAATCTCCAAAGTAGATTACGATCATGGCGGCCAATCTCAACAAAGACTAACCAACATGCAGAAGTTATTATTTGCGTCTATAAGCAAATATGCGTTAAATGCGTGCAAACATACAAGTTTCTTTCGTTCTAGGAGTATACGACAGACATCGAAAATGTAAATATTTTGCAAAAAAATTATAAATGAATTATCACAATTATACAAACATGAACAGTGACACTTTTGTTATATTTAATTCAGGATATACTTCGGACTTAAAAAATAACACTTATTAAATCGTAATTATTGGATAGTTCTTTTTGAATAAAATAGTTTATTAAAGGGATTAACGAGATATATTTACAAACGTACGTTTCTAAAAAATCTCATGCCACTTCTACTTCGAAAATCCACAAAGTACAGAATTTTGTAGTCCACGCGGGCGAAGCCGCGGGCGGAAAGCTAGTTTATTAATATGTTTCTTAAATGGCATTATTTGGGCTTGAATATACTATTGCAACAAACAATATTAAAAGTCCTATAAGTGAATAAGTCATAAAATAAGTCAAAACAGTACCCACTGAAATTCAGTGTAATGATGCTGAGTGGGAGACCAATTTATCGCACACATAGCCATAATGTATTTTTTATACTCGGTATATTCTTTTATGTTGTGTGTGTGACATAAATATATGTATTTTCTTTCTTTCTTTAAACACTTACTTTTAAAGTATTTGTGATATAATAAGCTCTTATGCTAATTGGTAAATTTATCGTTGTAACCACGTTTTAAGATCTCATCAACTCCATTCGATCCCAAATATAATGTATTTTATCGGTACAATTTACAATTTTTATAGCTACAAATTTTCCGAAAGCCAAATGACCTATAAACATTTGTGTAATTATTGTGTAATTAACACATTTTTATAATGTATCAGTAGAAAGGCATTATTACCGACTCGTTCTAATATCACAATAGTAACTAGAGTAACCATTAAATGCCGACCATTAATTCTAATTCGTGTGCTTTTACGTAAATCATAGTCCTTAAGGGTGTGTACACATGACGTCACCGCTCATAAGCATCGCACGCAATCCGTGAGAACCGTAATCTTATCATGATAGACAATCCGTATCTTGCGTCTATACTTCAGTAGGTGTGTGGGAAGCCGCGGTGATCGACTGTTTTTGATACATCATTTGTCTATAAGTGCGTCAGTGTGTGTTTAATTACAGATGTTTTTTTAATTGACAAAATGTATATTTAGTTATTAAGTTGACAAACTTGACAAAATTTTTATTTAGGTATTAAGTTCAAAATGTTTTGATACTTTTTGAAAGTATTTATGGCAGTCGTCAGCTTTTAAATCTAAATACGAGAGTAGTAAAAAACTTTGACAACTCAAATTGATTCAAATTATTAATTGTAATCTGATAAAAAGTAAAAGTTAAGAAGTTTACATATTTATTTACGTATTGTTATCGGATTTGGCCTCGTTTAAAATTTAGGGAACGTTGAAGATATGCCATGGCAATAAATGTAGCGCGCAGTATAAAACTAAACAAAATATTGATATAATATGTAAAAAATATTACTTTTACTTGTAAGTAGATACCTATTCTTAATGCTATAAAAATATACTTTATACTTTGTATTGATACTTCTTGATGGAATTGCATATCACTTTTATATGAAGAGAAACACATTTTTATACTGTCAATTCCACTATATTAACACTTTTTACAATAATGTTTTATTTATTATACTATAAAAATATAACTAAATGTGTTATATTTTGACGGCAAGGAACTCCATTATTGCGTGTGTGATAGACTGATAGCAGTTGTTAATGATAACAATTATATTTTCGTTATTGATGAATTAAAGTCACGATTGAACACTAGGAAAATAGCTGTTTAAACTTAGGAAATAGTTACGTTTTCAGTGCATTAACGAGAAAACTGTACTAGATATTTGAACGAAAAATGGGAGTTACCTGGATCGATAGTTTTCAAGAAGTATTGAGAAGAATGATATAGATTTCGGTATAATCTTTTTGAATTTCAACTTTGCCGCCTCGTATTAGCGTCGCTTGCGCCGCCATATTCAAAAAATGGCGCCGTATAACAGTTTTTTTTTCAGTATCTCCTTTTTGCTGCATTTTACGGGTAACATTTACATACAAAATTAAATAAAAATGAATTATATTTATTACGTATATCAATAGTTTTTGGCGTACGCGCTGATAGTTTTTTTTTGACATTATTACTGAGCTCTGACTAAAAACCAGACTGCGTTATGTATGAAAAAAAAATCCTTCCCCTTTTTTTCTTTAATTCTCCAGCGCAATTTTGAATTTTTTTTATATGTCACTG
>LQNK01002375.1:70431-91852 GCA_001586405.1 Phoebis sennae | reverse complement strand
CGGCTCTGTCTCGCAATACGGTCCCTCTCCCACAGGTGAGACAGAAAATTTAGAGACCACGACGAAGTTGGCCGTGTCGTCCTGGTCGCTCTTAATAGTCTCTAGGTCAGATAATTTCTTGGAAAGTATGTTCAGATTACATAAGGAATACTCATACAATAAATCAACTAAAAACAAAATAAAAATCTGAGATATATCTACCTAAACAAAATATGTAAGTAGGTACAATTTTTGCCGATTCCATCCTCCCTATGACAAAACAAAAAAAATAATTATGATAATATAACCCAAAACGAAACACAAATAATAGTGTTACGAATTAATGATGAAATACGAGTATTATTGAACTGTGCGAATGGATATCGAATTGACAACCGTTCGCTAAGTTAGATTTTACACATTCAAGAGCACAATCGACACAACACTCGATCAGATTGTATTTTTTTTACTAAGAACCTTTCTAGGTACGTAGGTAGTTGCTACGTAAAAAGCGTTAATTTCAATTTTACAAAAACTATAACCTCCTCGTTTTTAATATTATAAAATATATTATAAGTTGTTTGTTGTACATACAGCTATGCTGTACGCTGTATAATGTGAGTTGTATGACGTAAGATGTAAACCGTAAGTCGTATGCCGTACGCCGGATGCCGTATGTCGAGTGCCGGAAGTCGTATGCTGTATGCGTTATGCCCCATGCCCAACGGCCCACGGACCCCGATCTCCGTCCCCCGGCCTTCGTTCCCCGTTCCCCGACCCCTGGATCCCGGCCTTCGTTCCCCGTTCCCCGACCCCTGGCCCCCGGCCCCATGCCGCACGTACACCCCACGCTCAGCTACAGGCCCCCGGCCCCGGGCCCCAGTGAAATTACGTCATAAATTAGTGATGACCTTTTTAGGTTACGGATGATCATTTATGATTATATTAAAAAAAATAAAAAGCCATTATTTGAATGTATTTCGTTCACGGTTACACATTATTGTTATTATTAAGACATTTATTCACAAAAAATAATTTTTAAACTCGATTTATTTATAAAAAACATCTAATACACCTTAAATACTTTTTTCAAATAAAAAATAAACTGTGAAGTCTCTGACATTTTCAGAATTTGAAAAGTCCAAATATCGGTTTGTCATTATTTTAAGCGAAATTGTTACAAATAAAATACTATCAATTTATAGTCAAGGATTTATATTTCTACTCTAACAATATTTCTTAGTTTCGAATTGCTGAAAATATATAGAATAGAAGCAAGGATGAAAACGTTTGTGGAAAACTATAGCAACTATTAGAAGGAGACCTACATGATCTACGATATGGCCAAACGCCTATTGCTTTTGTCAGATATATTATATAGTGATCAAATTGTTTTTTCGTATAAAAGTATGTACATCTTAAAAAACAAAGATAAATAAACTTGAATCACTTCCTATGTGGGTTTGTTTTATTATTTCTTTACGCAATAGTAACGGATTTTTGTTAAAACCACATTATATTATTGTGTAGGTATCTTAAAACTTATACAATTATATTTTCTCATTTTCTTATATATTAATAGATCTTATTTTAATATTTATAATCTTTATTGTAAAGAAATTCATACTTTATTATGACCGAAATCCTTAAAAAAATAAAAACTTGTAAGACTCTATCCCACGGGAACCACTTGATTTTCCGGGATAAATCATACATATTATGTTAGCCTATAATATAATCAGCAATTGTGTAAATTTTCATCTCAATCCATGCAGTAGTTTTGGAGGAGTAGATGTTCAAAGAAACAGACAGACAGACAGACAGACAGACATGAAAGAAAAAAAATATTGATTTGCCTTCTGTATCCCTTATATTAACGCCCTGTATTAAAATTTCCCCAATATATTCAATGTACAAATTCGGACTTGCTACGATTTTATTATATGTATTGATACGTACTTAATACTTATGTGATTGACCCATGTCTTGACACATGAATTTGTAAGTTCAAGATGACAAAGCGATTTTATATTTACATATAAAAAACACAAGATAACCATTAACCATGTTTGTGTTCTGCAAACTCATGCTTTCAATCAAAGCGTTTAATGAATCTGTACATATAGATATGTACGGAAGTTAAACTCGTGTATGTACTTTATTTTTCGAACATACGTCCCATAAAGACATAGATGCGTGTCTGAAATGAATAAGATTCGCGCTCAGTGGTCCGAAATATTGTATCGGTGAACCGTGTCAATGTGTGCGTTGCTGGAGCGCAATTTGGATGCAGTTTGACTTCTGTACCTTATATTTTACGGCTATACTCATATAAATGATATAAAATATCTATCTGTTAACGTTTATCAACAGTTGATTTGATTTAATGTTCAAGCACGTGCCTATATTACTATTTCCTTATGTACATTGCATTGTTTATTTCTCTGTGCAATAATTAACATGATAGTAAAATATAGGTTAATATTACAGATATGGGAGGAAACTGATTAATCAGCAATTAAAATATTTATAAATATCTTATTTTGATACTGTTTTCCAATAAATTGAGGATGTATTCACTTATCCCCCAAATATTGAATCATCGAAGGTCACATTTATTCAAATAATAAACTTTTGTGAATATAAAATTACAGTGATAAGATAAGAAAGCTGTTTGAGTAAAATAAAGATAATAAAATATAATATACAGGGGGAATTTTGTGACAGTTTGAAAATAGCATTTTAAGCTGGTTTATTTTATTTTCATTCAGTAGAATGGGTTAAAAAATATACGAAATTACACACTAATTGAGTGAAACAGATTTTATATGGATTTCTTTCGCGCTTTGCGAATCCAGTCCACAATTTACTAAGTAAAATATTTTGTGTGAAACAAACAAAGGTAGGGAGTGAGGGGGGTTTCTTACCCTTTTCCATTAATTCCGCCGTTTCCCCTGGCTCCTCATCAGGCTCCTGGTTTCCTTCCAATATTGTACTCACACTTGAATGCGACTGAAATAACGAAATATTTTATTATTTATACTCATTACAAAATTACTTTATATAACACCAGTATAAATAAGTAATAATTAAAAATACAAAAATAGACTTGTAATCTGAAGATGCCATATAGATGTCTCAAATTGAGAGATAATCCTAAACAACATCCGTCCACGATTTAATTGCGCATGCACAGAGGAGTGGAATCAAACATGACATTTTACTTAAAATTTTATAAAACACTAGCTTTCCGCTTGGGCTTCGCTCGTGTGGACTACAAACTTTGTAGAGGCCTTTATTTTTGAAGACTTATCCAGTGACATCTCATTTAATGATATATTTGTGAATTTATTTTTGGCCTCCATTTACATTTATGGAGAGCTACCACTAATTTTTTTTTCAAATAAAATGTAGCCTATTAGTTGCACCTTATATTGCTCTAAGAGCATGTAAAATTTTATCAAAATCTGTCCAGTTTTTTTTTACGTGATGGACGAACATACGAACAGGTAAACAGAAAAAATTCTAACCATAGTTTTGGTGTCTATTAACATACATATTGCGTATAAATTACTCTTTTTTTTAATATTAAATGTCAGAAATGGTTTGGTTACGGTTTTATTATATGTGTAGATAAAAATAACAAATGAATTTTTATGATAGTAAAGTGGTGACAAACCGCTCAATAACAAATCGTAGGAATAAGGGGTGCGCCGCAATGGTCATATCTGTATCCGCCATCTTTGTACTCACTTTGCATGAAAACACGATATATGTAAATATTTTAATAACTCTATATGTGTATAATAATACAGATGTATGAAATATAAGATATTCACTCTTTCTCACGATGACAAAATTCTTTGGAAATGTTTTGATTATGTATTACGTTCTAGCTGGGTAATAAAAATCCTATTGCATACAATCTTATTTTTCATTTTAAGCTGGATTAATTTTATCGTTTAATTCAAACTTCGTCATACATACTGTTTAAATTTTCATTTCACCGATTCTTATATAACCTTTTAAAAGGTTAAAAGTTTTAATCAGAATAGCATCGAAAATATATAGATATAATAACACAATAGCTAACAGCTGGGGAGCCCAAGAGGGAATTTTTGACTTTCTGTAAAGGGTAAACTACATATACCTCTTTACCTGTGTAAAGTAAATCAAATGAAATCAATTATACCTGAATAGACAAGGTTCGTTTTCTTTGCACCAGCGCATTAGCAACCTCCTCAGGACTGGGTTCTTCTTCTTCCAGCAATTCTTCGAACAGCGGCGATTTCGACACCACTTCGAAAGATCCCTGTGTCTCGATTTCGCCCTAATATAAACCATAGACAAATTTATAGTCGATTGTAACATGAATGAAAAAACTTTAAATGATAATTGTATAGAATATTTGGTAGAATGTCGTATTTAGAATCTGCATAAGTGGTCTTATGGCCTACAGACTACACAATCATTGCAATGTAGATATCTATTATTTTTTGTTATTATGCTCCTCATGAGGAGATAAGACCCTAACGATCCTATGTGAATACCGTATAAACTGTTACTTATACTTAAAATAACAAAACAAGGGACCGACAATTAAAAATCATAAATTAAACTAATGATACCTACTTGTATTATTCCCAGAAATAGGACTTGATTATAACCCAACAAATTACATCTCTTAAAATAGGTAGAGGATGTTAAATTTTTAAATGAAAAATTAAAAAAAATACATTAATGTAAACCATTATGAAATAATCCGCAAGTTAAATTATATTAACATTCTTTATCACCGGAATGAGTTGACAGATCGTAATACAGGGTTAAATTTTGTTTAATTAGATAATGGAATTAGCGTTAATTCCATAAATACTCATAATAGTTCAAGTAAAGCTAACGCGAATTAACACTAACATAATGTTTGAATTGAGCTTAACATTGAAGCAATATTCTTGAATATTTGTAAGCCACTATACTGACAATATAGTATAGTAGTATGTGTGAGTGTTTCACGAGTATGTGCGAAACACAGGTGCATTCTCTATTCCTTCACTCTCATAACCCGATGAGACGTCAGCGACACGATAGGAGTGGATCAAGCGCAAAACCTTCGGCCTTTACGTGCTCTCCGAGGCACGGGGGTTTACCAACTTCGACGACTTCCTAATATAGGGTTATTAAGATTTTTTGCCAATAAAAATTCCCCTACTGATTGACCCTACTGATTGTACCCGTACATGTCGAAATCTTGCTGTAATGGTAGCTTCTATAGTCATGGTTTTAGCGTTGTTAAATTTTCAAACATCAATTTTAAAACAACTGCTAACGAATGTATGAAGTCTAAACAAAAAATTAGTACGAACCGGTGGAAACTTAATCCGGCTCATAAAAGAAAATAAAATAAACACGTCCCCCGGTCTCTTTCATTTAACCGGGTCAAAATGATACGTCGTTCAATTTATTATATTATTTTGAGATATCAATGATACGACTCATGCATCGGTTAGGTCATGGTTTCGTTATTACGATTGTTTATTTTAAATTAAAGGCCACAGGAAAATTTGATACTGAAAATGTAGTAATTATTATAATTTATACATATTCATTATTATAATAAAAAACGTTCAATGCCGTGTTTGTATTTTAAGAAAAAAAGACCTAATGAACTAATAGGAAAATTAGGTAACAATTGGCACCATGCCCGGCAGTGGCGTTATGTTTACAGAACATTATACATCAAACATTTTTAAAAGCCAATCGATCAAAATACTAATATCAAATATCTTACAACATACGAGCAAATGTATGACCTTTGAGGTTGGAAATGCTGCGTCATGCTAAAAAATCTATACAGATTTAACCTCTAAACGGTATCTATATAAGTTTATCCAGTATCTTGTTGTTAAATGTCCATGTTTGCGAGTATACTCACATTGCGTAATATGATGACTTTATCAGCTGTCTTAAGATGATGTAGTTGATGCGTGACCAAGATCCGCGTGGAGTGACGTAGGAGCCCGTTCACACACTCTGACACGAGGTGTTTGCCGACGTGCGTGTCCACGGCTGATAAGGGGTCGTCCAGGAGGTAAATGTCCGCCTGAGACAAACATCAATTAGCTTGAGAACGATCTATGACAAGATGTACGAGTCTTTATTCGTAAACCTAGCAATTGAACATTGACCTTCAACGAGTTTAAAATACTAGCTATTATGTAATGCCTTAAAATTGAAGATTTTATTGTAAGTACCTACTACCAAATAATTAAAGTGCATGTTTACTTTAATATTGTGAATAAGTGAATTAAAAATAAATTACTGTAACGTGCATAACTTATTAGGTATATGCATCTCCTATGCGCTAATTGTAAGCTATTAAATGCATTGTTAATGTGTATTGTAATCTAACACAATCATTATAGAATAGTAATAAATTATTCATAAAGTATAAAAGAAATAAAGACATTGGTTAATATTTTTACATGATTATTATTGATCGTGTTTTAATTATACATATAAATTACTACGGTATAAACGTTTTCATAATCCGGATCAACTTGAGCCCCCATGGTTTTCCAGGAAATAAAGAATTTATTTAGCAAGTTATTTTTATCTTTTGGGGAATTCACACAAGCGTTTTATCGCTTATCTCTTGTCTTGCAATATTAGTCACTTGATCCATGTCTTATCGCCATACTCAAGATTTAGCACGCTGTTAAAGTTATGAATATAATTTTTGGCTAGTCGCTAACAATATTGTGTAATCCAACCGAAAGTTAAAGTCATTCTTCACACTATTTATAGGTCAAATCATTCTTATGTATAGAAATAGAATAGATTAATTAAGTACATGAAGTTAATCACACTGATATGTTATCTATGCATTATTATAATGCAAACACAACGACATAACTAGATATCTATTAGGTACCAAGGCAGTGCCAGAGACTTTCTAAACACGACTAAAACATTGGAGTAATTATTATGTATTATGATAGTACCTAAAGAAGTAAGTACGTACCTAAAAAATACAAGTCAAAGCAGTGCGCTTCAATACAAAGAAGACTAACATGATTTCAGGCACTTGGAACGATACACTAATGCCGGGTGTTTAAACATTTTAAACTGTCAATAGTTATGGATTCATTAAAGTTAATCGTCAGACAAAATTCAGTCAAAATTTGAATAATTAAGCGTCCGCGTCGCTCAGAAACGCAATTGTCACAGTTACCGGACATTTTATGCTATCGCATAGATAAACTAGAGTTAATGTGACTCAGAAACTAAATCTAAATCATGACATACTTACTACTTATTTAAATTCTCTTTTTATTTACTTCTTTTTTATAATTATAATAACAATTAAATAAGCACGATTGAATTTAATGCTTTTCAAGGCAAACAATGACAATTTCAATAAAAATGTAAATCAGTAATAAGTATCTATGCTAATTACTATATAAGTATATTCACGTTGAGAACAATGCAATACAATTGTTAGTATACCAATGACTTATTAGCGTGGTTCATTTTTGTCTCTTCACTAAATATTCGACCATGAAATAACCGCGAAAGTGTGGTAATATGGTAATGTTATATTCATAGCCATAGACTATAAATAGCAACAGAACTATAGAGTACGCGCTGTGTGAAATGTTTGCAGTTGCAGCTGTTTTATAGTGAGAACGTCTAATAATAAAAAATATTATTCTCTGATTGTTCGTATTTCTTTATTCAGTCCTGGGTTTTATCATTAAAGGTAGGGCATTGGCATATATTAAACTCATTGTCCCTTAATATGACCTCCAGCAACGGCCTTGTTAAGAGTATTTTTTACAAACCTTACGCGATTACACGCTCATATCAGTTTGGTTATTGTTGTGTAGTTATTTATGTTAAAAGTTTGTTATACTCTTGTTGTGTTATGAGTCTTTTATTACTTGTGTAAATCTTCTCTTTCTACACCCTTTCTTTCTGTCTGTAAATTTCCATTTAAATTTTTCCAAGGCACCCTGGAAGAAATCACTTAAAAGCGATAAGGCCATCTTTGTATATGTAATTATAAATAAACTATTAGCATGTTAACAAGTTTTCAAATTCGTTTTATAAATGAGTGTATACAAAGGTTTGAAGATAACATGCTTTTATTTATCAGGGATAATGTTACCACAATGTTAAAACGCTGAACATTTAAATCGCTCGCTTTCGGTGCGTCTTCAATTCAAGAAAACAAACAAAAAAATAAAATCTTTATAATATTAGTAGCGATTCATTCGTGCTCTATGCACATTGATGGTCTACGTACCTCTCTATAGCAGGCGCGCGCAAGGCCGATACGCGCTCGTTGACCACCGCTCAAGCTGATGCCGCGTTCGCCGACCAACGTCGACTCGCCGGCCGGCAGCTGCTCAAAGTCACGGACTAAAGCACAAGCTGATATCACCTATAAACAAATAATATGACTACTATAATAAATATTACTAATGCTAAAATAAGGAAACACGCTCTGGCGGAGGCTACTAGACTACGTTTTTTTCCAGTCGAACCCAAGAACTTATGCTTAATACGCTAATCACAAAACCAACCTGTAATTATTTTTTTCTAAGTCTTTAATATATTAAAAGTCCAATTAGTTCTCTTTTGTAAATCTATTACACTTCGACATATTACGAATTAATTATTATCATTTTATAATTCATTTAACACGTGTTTTGCGAATATAATATTATCTTATAATTTTAATTTTACTTCGCAAAATATTGAACTGATGGTGCTCTCACAGAAGGTAGAGTCCATGAAAAAGATTTAGACAATACAGGTTTATAAACTGGATTACCAAAGCTGATTTTAACGAAGGGGAACAGATTGGATTTTTAGAGAATAATTTGGCGAAATAAGAAACGATATATCAAAAATAAAAATTAAAAATCAATGTGAAAAATTGATTAGTGTTATTCCTCGATATCTTAAAAACCTGTTATCACAGTGGTCAGAAGTCAAAAGTCTTAACAATACGATTAATTATTTAAAAAATACTAGAATACAAATTTTTACAACACTTGCAGATAGTAATCGTAAACAGCATTTTTCATATTATTAACTATGTAACACTAAACATGAACATAACACCAAAATATTTTTTTAGAATATTAATACTACTAGTATTTTTTTCTGTGTAATATTTTGTAAGTATATCTTCCATATACGGAATTCACGAATGATATACCTGAAGGATCCATAAATCCAACTGTATGAACGTATGATGTCATTTATAACTATTATATGATTAACTTTGTTAACTGTAAATATAATAACATTTATTTGTAATAACAAAATTGTAAATAAATTCTAAATAATTTTTTAATGACACTATATTATGTTAATGTCCACATTTTTCTGCGTATTTAGTAGAATATGATTATGATAAACATCATAAAGCTTATGTATAAATATACACATGTTGATTACTAACTAGCAGAGCTCCGCGGTTTCACCCGCGTATATCTCCTATTCCCTAAGGATTTAATTAATTCGGGATAAAGACTATCCTTCCTCGGATTACAAAGAATCCCTGTACAATATTTCTTCCAAATTGGTCCAGTAGTTTCGGAGCCTAATCAATTGAAATAAACAAAAAAATCAAATCTTTCTCTTTATAATATTAGTATAGATATAAGATTCATAGATGGTTTAAGTAAACTAAAATAGAGAGTTTCCTTGAGGAATTCGTTTTTAACATAATTCATGTATGCTATAAGAAATTCTTACCTTTTTGTAACGGACACGATCGTAAGGCAGACCAAACAATATATTCTGTCTTATTGTTCCAACAAAAAGCCAAGGCTCCTGGCTGGCGTAGGCCAAGCGCGCTCCTCCCAAGGACACCGAGCCTTGAGACGGTTTCAATTCTCCCAGAATCACGTTTAACAAAGACGACTGTAAACAAACATTGCAAATTATTAACGCGTTCGGAATAAAAGGTTCTGTGACCTAATCTGCATAAATAGTTCAACATTGATTGACGATTATTATCAATCAAATTACGTGAAATGTAGGTGATTTGATAACAAATGCACTAATTATACACGTCAAAAATAATTACATGTGGCAGATGGAAACGATTTGATAACTGATAAGTTATGGTTATGCATTCGAATCAGTCACATTGCACAGTAAAATCAAATTTATTGTATATTTTATCACCTTTCCAGAGCCGACAAGGCCGGCGACGCCGACAAATTCGCCCGGCTGAGCCGTAAATGTGATGTTTCTTAGTGTGTATACGATCGGATTCGGCAGCCAACTTGCACTGACATCGGAAAGTACTAGGCCCTTTTCTGCCTTCTCCTTAAGAACTTCTTTTTCTTTATCTATGCCATTCGTAATAGCATTACCGTTGATTCCATTTTTATCTACATCTTCAGGTTCTAGTTCTTCTAAACTTAAAAAGTCCTAAAACACAATTTACACATTAAAATAATATATCGTTACTCTCGTCTCTCTCGTAAAAAATGTAAGCTACTTAATTAAAATGCCTAGGAAGCATCTATACATTAATATTAATAGTGAATGCAAAACATATTAATCACCTCTATTCTCCTAATAGAAACTTTAGCCTCAGCGAGGAAAGCCAATGCAAGAGGGAAGAATATATTACAAGCCAATTGTAACAAATTGTAGTATTGTACAAGGGAGAATGTTATGCTCGCTCTGATGTCGCCGCCCATCAACACGAAGGCGACCACTGCAGCGAACAATATGAATCGTTCAGTGAAAACCGTGAGCGCAGTCGAAAACCCCTTTATAAAAGAAGTTTGCAAAATATACTTCACTTCTATCCTGTGAACGAAAGCAAAGGAAACAATGGAGATACTGTTACACAATATGTTTAATACAATATCTTATTTCGTGTTAGTTTAAGTCCGTTTAAAATCCAATAATAGGCATTTTTATTCAACATAGAAATACTCGCGTTATTTTCATGTGGTGAAATAAACACATGACTATACAAGGAGTACATCTATCTATCAAACAAAATCGTAGATTAGCCGTGTCTGTACATAAAATATTAAAAAAAAACGAATATTTCGTGATAATTTATATAACTATTGACCGTTAAACTTGAATTCCTCAGAAATCACAAAGAAAAAATAGAATTACTCATGCCCATCTTTTTCGTAATCTTATCTCGAAGACAATTGTAAGGTATTAAGCTTGTTTTTGTCACTAATGGTGTGCTTTTGGTCATAATGATTTCTATCAAGAATTATCTGTGTAATCAATGGTAATAACGAGTTAATACTGGATTTCAATATTGTTTTCTTATAGTTAACATTAACTGATTAGATACTCCACAATCATGTAGAATTTAAATCAACATGAGTATACCTAAATATTGTCGATAAGTTCTTCACGTTCTTCAGTTTTAAGGAAGACATTTAATATATATATTTCTGGATTCATGATTAGCTAGTTCGATATAATATAAATAACATTCTAATAAGGCCTTGGTGTCCCTTTGTCGAAGTTTGTCTCCTGTAGTCTCCTATTCACTATTATTAAATTAAATATTTGGCGAATATTTTTAAATGCCAGAACCAAAAATGAGTATAGTATAATATATGAAGATTTTATTCATACAATAAATTTAAGTCGTATTATCACAAAAACAGTTTAAAATATCATATTTAAAGTTATCATTACGCTCGCGTTTAGTTATAACAACATTCAAAATATTTTATAAATTTACGTTTTAAATTAATTAGTAATCTCGTTTGTGGTAAACCATTGTGTGACTAATGGCTTGGACTGGCTTGACAAATACAAACAAGACTGACATTTTACATCCGTCACGATAGCTAGAACTATTTTGGTCGTTATGGAATGTTGTTATCGGTTCGTGAACACTATGGCGAAAAATCTATAGCTTGTTGTAGTTTCTTAGACTGTATAATCATGATCCGGGACGAATCACCATTAATTTATGCTAAGTCGTAATATTCTAATTTCTAACTAACAATCTATATTATAAATCATAATAATATCTCATCAGGTTGGTACGACCGCAACGTACATAAACAAAGTATTTGTCGCGTGCCTATTAATGGATACTTAATTAGAATTTTATATTTTCATATGATGAAAACTTTACGCAAGTGAAACCATATCTACATATACAGCTAGTGCGTACTAAATAAAATTACTATGGGAAATATTACACAAACTGATATCTTTGTCTCGAAGTATCCTGTATAACAGGGTTATCGCTCTTTTATTTTACTATTTACATTTTAATCGGCTGTTAAATATTACAATAGATAAAAAAAGAGGATAGAAAAAAATTCTGTTCGTGCAATGAGATGATGCTTGGGACAAATCTACATCACATCAAGGCTTTCCTTTTTTTTTCATTTTTAATGCTTTAACTAGAACTTAAAATTTTACAAAGGTTTTTACTAATAAAGTAAAATTTCAATTTGATACCTATATTAAAAAAAAGAAACACATACTCACTTCCGAAGTTTGGCGACTAGTTTTTCGAAAGATTTCTCCCAAGCGTACATTTTTATTACCTGGACGCCATTTACAAGTTCGCTCATTACTTTTACCCTTTCATCCGTACGTTTTGCTATTTTACCTCGAAGAACACCCTGCAGATTACTTAAGTACGCTGCAATAAAGAATTTAATTATTAACTGACTTATCACGAGACATAATCCAGGGACTTAAGATTAAGAAATCTCTGTATAGAATATCTATTTGAACAGGCTTTTCCTAACGTTTATTACCGTTTCATTTGCGGTAAACTTAAGATAAGATTATGGTGTTTGCACATGATTATTGTCTACAATTCATTATTTTAGCGGAAAACGTACTTATTAACGCATAAAAGATAACTGTATCTTTAACCCTCACTTTTACCTACCTTGAACAAATACAGTTTGGAAGAATATAACAGCGAGGGCTGCAAACATCGCCCATTGTATGTGTTGCCATACTAAATACGATACCACTATTACGACTATAGGCATTACCCACAGAGAGTTTAGGAATGTTGCGGCCAAGTCAAAGCGGTTCACATCGTTTGACATTAAATTTATAACTTGCCCTGGTTCTGTGTTACTGAGTCCGACTCTGTTGAGCTTCAAAATCTAAAAACAAAATGCATAAATTAAATCGTAGTAGCGGACACAGTAAAAGGAAAACTATTAACATCCGATGTTTACAGCGTCAATTATTATGCAGGAAGTGTATGCCATGGCGTATTCCGTGGTGTTTAAATTATCTTAATGAGGTGCTCAAGCTTGTGCTGTGCGCCATTTTACAACTATTAGACACTGTAATCTGTAACATGTGTCATGTACAGTGACGAAACGGACATTATCTGAGTAAGATGTATGATATTATTCATTAAATAATAAAATCCATTTATAATTATAGTTCTTGCAGATACCAACAATTATACCAGCAGGCTGCTTTGAAAATAATTATACTGAAAAAAAATTAATACTCACTTTTCGATACATCAATGAGCAACATGCTATCCTCACTCGCATTCCCACACGACCCTGCTCCAATGTTGTATGACATACGAACAACGCTGTATTAATTGCAATAAAATTCAAAAGAAAATTATAAATATGAGCATTCCTATAAGCTTCTGGCGTTCTTTCCCCAGCAAAATATCCTATAAATAAAGCTAGTGTGTAAGGTACCATTGGCCTGAAACAAAATTATATATGATTTTATTGATATAGTTGTTTTATAATTTCTCTATTGGTATTGGTTTTAAAAAACCATAGTCATAAGTTTATAACCATGTTTACCGTTTACTGAATATTTTACTGACTAATGACTTCATGCTCGTTTTAATTAATTTTTCTACTATACGTATATAATATTATGTCTCCCACAGTCCTCAAACTATCTTTATATTTTTTACCTTAAGTACATTTTACTGATTATAGTTTTATCTTATAACCTTATAAACAGTGCTATCAATCATAAAACGTTAATTTTATTTATAAATTATGAATATTTCATATTGTGACTTACGGCTGTTTTCAATATTCTATCTATCCCTTGTTTTGCTTATTAAAGTCAGACAAATCTATCTATTTGCACTGATTTCAATATCCTATCGACGGATAGCATTTGCTATGACTTATGTCTATCTAACGTCATATTATCTGACACAACAATCTATCCATAATCTTTGGTACATTATTGAAAACGGCCGTTAAGCGAGTTACAAACATTCAAGTTGAAAAGCGAACTCACCATAGTATAATAAATAGAATACCAACAAATATTCCAACGAGGATATATTCGAGCCAAAAGCATGAAACTATAGCCCTTTGGAAGGACGGCTGTATGTTTTTTTTTCGCGCAGTACTGAGTTCCTTGTTCCATGCTTCTTCCAGACGGTCTCCAAGCCGACCTGAATGGTCACTTTCGCGAGCCTGCCATAGGTCTTCTACGTTAATTCCCTCTTTGTAGCCTTTGCGGAAGAGTGGCAGACTCCAACTGAAATAAAAATAATATTATAGACTACAACTAGCTTCCCACTCTCGATTCTATTTGAACAAAGTTTAATTCGCTTAAAGTCTAAAATCTGCTATGTGAAAATGTATTACATGAAACTATGACAAAGATGTTCTTTAGTTTTATAGGGTTCCAGGGTAAATTAAAGTGGAGAAGGTACATTAAGGTATTTATAAATCGGTCGTGAACAAGGTCATAAGTATAATTCTGCTTATTTTCTTTTCCATATTATTAAATGAAGCTATGACTCATTTTAAATTAAAAAATATTGCTTTATTTACGTTTTCGTTATTGACAACTATTGATGGATGCGATGATATACTCTCAAAGTGCTGTATGATCAACGCTCCAAGAGACCCCAAACCCCCTATGATGCCGAGTCATATAGGCAGCTCAATAAACAAAAATCCAAGTCTTTGCGACACGAGATCCGCCCCTTTAATACTAAGAATATCGAAGAAGCGATACAGCGAAGCTAGGGCTTCAGAGTGTTTGCAAAGTGTGTTTGACCTGTTTATTGGGGAGGGCCAACTGTCAACGCTGAAGACGGATGATGGCACTGTCAACTCAGGGATATTGAGAACGATCCAGAGATTCTACTTCAAGAAAGACGTCAATTGTCTGGGCAGCGTTCGGGGGATCCTTCGTAATATCTTTACGTCCAAAATCCCTAACCGGCAGACGAAAATCTTCGAGCAGTGTGTGTTACCGGTGATACCCTGAGGAACCGAGACCTGGTCTTTTACTGCGAGCATTGTGTCTAGGCTCCGTATCGCTCGTGCTATGGATAGACGACCTGTGCGAGCTAGCTGCCCTAACTATGAAGAAGGTGGCGGGGATCAGGTTAAAAATCTTAATCTATCCCTTAAACGCATAAAAAGGCATATTTACCTTTAAAAGGGGATTGGGGATCTTGAATGAATAATTGGATGATGAAGACCAAATGGTTTTATCATTTGAGGATATCACAGTGCATTATTAATAAACGCGAATTATAAACAAATATATTATTGCGATCAAGATACGAATATGTGATTAAAAAAAAATATGTATATTGATACTTAAACAATGTGCCATGTATTTTATCTACCTTAAGTTGATTTACAAGAACAAAGAAAATGTATAAAACGATGACAATTAAAAGATATATATACATATGTATAATAAAACAATAAGAATACAATGGTTAATAATTATTATAATCTTATTTCCTTTTTTAAATACTGTGTTATTTTTTCTCAATTTCAAGAACAAACTAGGAATAATACAATTTTACACACGCCCACATCTACCTCTCCTTTGATGTATATATAAGAATCTGATGAATAATGACACAGATAAGTAAAATCTGTTAGCTTTAAGATATGAACTTAACAACTGTTATGACTAGTTTCCATTGTCTGTTACATTTAATATATTGCGTCGTGCATTTTAATTGGAACAAATCAGTCAATTGAATACAATCATATATACGACACTCGCTTCTATAAACGATCTGATGCTACATTAATTGGTCAATTTAAGATGTTATGTATGTCTACTATCCCAGATACTGTTGTCGACTCAAATAATTCATAAGTGTCATAGAGTACAGCGAATCCCCCAAACCGACGTTTGGTTTTCAGTACATGTTTCAATGTTTTATTATTAGTTATTATGAACTGCGTTACTTGGATATTACTTCGAGGTCTCGCCCGCTAGCTACTTCTTGTGGCGATACTGTAGTGCGTTTGTATCGCTACAAACACGATGCAGTCAGTCGGTTCGTCGCAAACCTAACCGTAATTAAGTCGCGATGCAAACGTGATACACTCACGCGTCTAACGCAAAAATTGTATAGCGACTGCAGCCATGCAGTATCATTGGTATTTTTAACCGACTTTCAAGAAAGGAGGAGATTCTCAATTCGACCGTATCAGTTTTTCTCTAACTTTGAGACTGAATTCTGACTTGATGATGTGATTAGTGATCACCCTTCACAGATCACTAAAAGGGAAAAATAATAACTTTTTGCCAAAATTAGAGCATTCAGATGCCTTTATCTATTTTCAATTTAACAAGATTTTGCACCGACTTTGTATAGATATTAACAAAAATAAAATAAAAGTTATTTCCTACTTTTTAGAGTGAGGAAGTTGGTTCTATTTTTTGGCAAAAAGTTTTTATTTTTTAATTATGATTTCGTTAACTATTACAAAGATCGTACGATAAGATTTCAACAATTGTAATAAGTTATTGGTATTTGATTTTAATTAGTAATTACTTATACATAAGTATTGTTTATTTTAAATAACTGACAAAAACTTTTTTTTTTTGTATTTTCTGACAATCCCTTTAATCGAAGGCGAAGTCAAAATAAATAATTAATATACGTATTATATTATTGACATAATAAAATCAAAACCATCGTAGTATTTAAATTTAAACATTGATTTATATTACGTTTGTATCTCGAAAAGCAAACTGCTAGATAATTTCATTTATTCTTAAAACACAGTTTACTGGCCTCATTTAAAAGATAACGTCTCAATGACGATCAATGGCATGTAGATACATCCATACAAATACGGTAGGGCCGCATACTATTGTCATGACTGGCCAAGTTTAATATAGATTCCTTAAACTCCCTTTTGTTCCTCTTTAGAAGTTAGAAATTATCGTACGTATATATAGTGATATCCTACTTCCTACTAATATTATCAATGTGAAAGTTTGGATGTTTGTGTATCAATATGCCAATGCTTTTGATGAAATTTCGTATGCAGATAGAATAGATACCATTTATGTAGTCATTCCATATTATCGATATAGATGCTGTATATTTGAGGTTCAAAAACTACTCGTTAAGTAGATAAATATAACCTTTCACTTTCGAGCTTCGGCCACTTTCCTTTACGGAGACGGCCACAGTGAAGTAACAAAGGTTATTACATTTTGTTACGGAACAAAACAAAACGATTTGTGGGCTCGTGGCTAATTATAAAATTGTCGTAAATCTTTGCCACACGCACTATGAGACCCGTTAAAAATAGCAATGCGTAGTAACCTTCACCAAAATATCGGACTCACCTAGTGAAGTTCAAGCGTAATTTTATGTGAACAGCTATCTAGATATGCAAATTAAGTCATTATTGTGTCCGTTTGATTTTATTTTAATCTAGCTTATCGCAAAAACTTCGATCGATTAAATACTAAAAAGTTAAAAACCGATTATTGAAATCGATTAAAAACTATATCAGCTTCAAAATATGAATTTTCATGCAATTTAATTTGATTTCGGTTTCAAAGAATTTGTGAAAGTAAACAGTATCTGTAAATGTCTGTTTTGTTATGTCTTTAGAAGCGCATATCTCGTAACCTATTCATTTCAACAAATAAGTAATTTGTAAGCTCCCTTTATTTTTCCCAAGAACTATGCCACGAATTTCCAGTTTAATGAATCTAACTAACATGGTGATAGCGCATAATTAATAAAATTATATATTTGTCTGGGTCCCAATAATAACACATTTGGTATTCTGTAAACTATTTAAGACCAATGCAGGTGTACCATTGACGTATAATCTAAATATAATATAGTATTATCGTATAATCTCTATAAATGTTATAAATAATAGTTAATGATGTTTTACACAAGGTAATTTATAATAGAAAATATATAAATTACACCACGTAAATTTGCATATTGTATGTATATTATTATAAAAATATATTTATTTTTTATAATTAAAATAACATTTTTATATAAAACATTCATTCATGTGATGGTAGACTTACGCATATGTAGGCATCACTGACAATTGTTCCATCGATCGAGACACCATTACGATTCAATTACTTATACTACTACGATTATTATTAGGTTTTTGCAGACTTCCAAATTTGTCACAACGATAATTGGATTGTAATTTACTTACAGTTGAAACGGAATGGTGGGAATTTAAAATAGCAGACTCGGGACTCTTAGGTTACATCATCCCATGAACCGCGCGTGCGGTTTTAGCTTTTCTCAATATTTCACAATGTTTTCTAAGTTCTTGAAGGTTTTTTAACTACAGAAAATATACAATATCTCGTTGATTATAATATAAGAATAAATGAAAGAATATTAAGAATGGTTACAAAATAAAGGAGATCCAATAGAGTATACAATATAGATAGAATAAAAAAGGAAAAAAATCAGATTAGTGGGAATACGTCTCCAGAGGTTAGGAATTGCTCAAAGAAAAAAAAGGTCTTGACAGAAAGGTGGACAGATCGACAGAAAGACGAAGTGATCCATAAGCCTTATAATATAAGAGTTCCGTTTATTCCCTTTGGAGGTACAGAACCCCTGAAAGCAAATAAGAGAACCCGAGAATCTATAAAAAACACAATCCTAAACTTCGAGAAATTACGCTACTTTAAAGAGGTGCGGAAAAGAATGCGATATACATATCTCCTTCAAAGGTTTGATCCAATCTATATAAAAAACGGTTCACACCCGGCTTTTAGTGGAATATAGTTCACTGACCTGCAGCGCTTTAATCAAATTGGTGATATAATTTTTAGAGTAGAAGCTGTATAGGTTATTTATTTGAAGTTGAAGCACGCTAATCTTAGGAACTACCGGTGCGTACCTTTACGGTACGGTACCTTTCTAACTAAGATAGACCATTAATCGAGGTATGATTAAAGGCTTAACTATATAACATTATACTACGTGAGCACATCCACGCGGAACAACTAGTAGACAATAATTTTATAACAACATAATTTTGCTCTTGTTTCATGTTTAAACTTTTTCTAAACACATTACCTGGCCAGAAAATTAAGGACGGCATTACCCTAATATCCATTAATTCATTTGTTTGTCGCCATCGTCGCCGCGTCGGTAATATTGACCTTGTGGACAACAAAGAAAAAACTATCAATCGGAGTGGACACACGAAACAAGTTTAAGTAATACACGTTGTATGTGACATCAATGATTGGATACGCCATGTTAATTTGAGTCTAGTTTCATAATTTTGTAGGAACACTAATCTTATTTAAGTTCCTCTTTTAATAAAAACTGTATCAATGTTATTATTAGTTATTACTTCTAAGTAATAAGTAATGTATTGTAATCTCTTCTGTCTTTATTTCTAAGAATAATCAAATTATGCTCAACTCATTTAAGATGTTATTTAACACATTCAAAATACAATTTAATAATTACGTGTCATGTGTTACCTACATTTAAAATACCGACGATATGGATAATTGAATAAAGTATTCGTTGTGGTGTCATTACTCTGAGCCCATGCTATTTGCCTTCAAAATATTCCATTATATGTTGCCATTCAAATCAAAACTTCTATAAATAATGATCACTGGATACAAATTAAAATTGAACAAAATTTTGGTTAATTTACTAAAACAATATTTAAGACTAGATAATTTCTGTGCGGAAGGAATTTATTATTATGTGAATTCCGTTAAAGTAGCTATACCTATAAATGGACTACGAGTACTTGAATGACTTGCAAAATTTCATCGTTTATTTTTAGAAATGATCAATCATTAGACGAATTTGTGGACGCCCATAGAAACAATGTTAGCATGCGTGATGTATTTTATGTAGTAAACTCGAATACTTTTTATTATTATGTATATTACCGTAACATAATCTACATTACAAATTGGTTTATGAATTATGTCAACATCTACTTAGTGTTTTCAACTTTATTCAATTATTGAAATACCTAAATCTTTAATTTAACATGAAAACCTAAATGATGTGTTTTAAACAATACATATTGATTTTAAATTATATGAAATTTACAGCTTCAACGATGTTGTAATATTATTTGCAGGTTATACGAAGGATTCGATCACTAGTAATTCCATTAGCATTCATTCGAGATAAGTTTCTTTTATTCGGAACATGTTCGATAGGTTACAGGCAATTTGTCTCTAAATAAAATTAAATTTACCTACATCTATTCATCTGATATATTATTTTAGTATAACCACTTATAACACGAATTAATATAGCTTCCGATGCTCAATCGATTTGTACATTTTGTCCTTGAACTTAGTAGCGACTCGTAGTCATAGTAACGGTAAATTCCCAACATTTATCAGATATGCCGACTGTGTTATGTATATTATGCATGCTGATTATATGAAAATTTAGATGTGTAATATTCACGCCAACGTATTCATAAACAAACATGTGTAGCTACGTAAAGTAATATAATATTTAAATTGACGTTTGCCAAAAAAAACTAAGGGCTATCACAAATTCTATACACACTGGGAAGTAATAATTTTGGCTTTTGAAAAAGAAAGTGAAAAAGTGTGTTCACGTGTCGTATTATAAGAAATAACATTTATTTTGTGTAATGAAACATTTAAAATGCAATATAATATATAAATTTATATGCCTAAAAACCCTTATTAAAGTAAATAATATATATTATAAATATATATAGGTGAGTTTTTAAAGTGGGTTTTTAGGGCTAAATTCTAAACTATGGGAAATATCAAAATAATGTTAAACGAGTCTCGAGACTGATTTCGACCTAAAACTGCATCATTTACGTGGCTGAATCTAGCTGACAAAACTAGCTGGCAAAATGCAAAACTTCCGTGCGCGACTGTACCTCGATTAAAATTGATATAACTTTTGTTTGGAAAGCAATAGGGACTTGAAACTTTGTCAACATGTTAAATACTTATTTAAAAACATAAATAAATGTAGAAGCGACGAAAAATTTGGTACCTTTGGCATTTAGGGAACATAGTTCATTAACGCCGTACTGCTGTAGTAAAAGTGACACAACTTCCTTACGCAAGCTACTAGCGTTCTGAAATTCAGCATAGATGTTCAGTAGACATACAGCAATAGTCTGATAATGTCGAAAGTACG
>LQNK01002375.1:35944-69592 GCA_001586405.1 Phoebis sennae | reverse complement strand
TATTCACGTCAACGTATTCGTAAACAAACATGTGTAGCTACGTAAAGTAATATAATATTTTTGACGTTTGCCAAAAAAAAACTAAGGGCTATCACAAATCCTATACACACTGGGAAGAAATAATTTTGGCTTTTGAAAAAGAAAGTGAAAAAGTGTGTTCACGTGTCGTATTATAAGAAATAACATTTATTTTGTGTAAGGAAACATTTAAAATGCAATATAATATATAAATGTATATGCGATAAAACCCCTATAAAAGTAAAGAATATATACAGGTGAGTTTTTAAAGTGGGCTTTTAGGGCATCTAAACTATGAGCAATATCAAAATAATGTTAAACTAGTCTCGAGACTGATTTTGACCTAAAACTGCATCATTTGATATTTAGGAATCGTCTTAATAACATCTTCCGCTCGTGCTGCATTTCTTTGAAAATTTTTGTGACCTTATTTAAAACTGAATATATACATAACCAATTCTATTAATTAATATTATTAATATATTGGCTTAATATGGATTAAGAGAATTTGCAAAAATATTTCAAACTTAATTTTAGCAATTCATAAAATTATTCGAAACGACCTTCCCTATCACAAATTGATAAGCAATAAATATTATCAATATCTTGTCAAGTTTCTTATCGTCAATCTGTCAACAAGCAATCGTTCACAATATCGCACATCATACAGTGCAATATCAAAGGGTGGAGTATAGGAACCACAATCCCATGAAAAAACCATTAAAAAGCCAATCAGCCGACTTCAGCGTTTACATATCGGTTTCGTACGGATTCATTATTTGTATGGCAAATGCGATCCGTACGATGCGGAGGACGTACTTGTGCGACTTTCTGACAGGAGGACGTATAGCCTTGAACCTTTAATAAGTATTCGAAATATGAAAATTATATTTTTTAATATTTCTCGTCATCTTTTATTCAACGTATATTATATGAGCCAATGAAAAGAGACGAGGCCTGTTTTATTTTTAATTTAATATAAATTATAAATCATATAATATAATAATTTTAATTATAATGACATCAAACAGATAACAAAAATACTTAAAGTAATGATGAAATTAATATTAATAAAATTTAAGAATTCAGACAAGATTATTTAAGTAAGAGCGATGATCATGTACTTTCAATATCAGCTTACACATTTATATACATATATCTTTTCGATTACACCTGTATACGTGCTTCTGGTTTAAAAAAAACATTGCATTATAATAATATTATACTATGTTGTATTATTTCTAAATATAATCACATCGCTAATATTATAGAGTATTTTTATACGCTTTCTTTAAATTGTAATTTTAAAAAATGTGTGTATCGTGTATAAAAAATTATATCGTTCTAATGTCGAATTGAAAAAAAAAAAATTTTTTTACTGAATCTCAATTTATACGTAAATGATAGACGACGAGGATAATTTTAGAAACCTTTTGAAATATTATCGATATATTGTCGATAAAATAAATTAATATTTTTAATCTTAACATATAATCCGCACATATTCTTTTACAAAGTAGAATATACTACAAGCAACGTACGAAAATTACATTACACGTTGTTAGTTTGTTACTCATGTCATGCAATTTAATAATTCATCTATAATTCTATAGAAATAGACAAATAATAAGGCACATCTGTAAGCTATTCATTTATAAACAAACACCTCAAATAACATGTTTTTTTAAGAAGTCTACAAACTGTATTAATAGCTGTTAAAATTGCATTCAAAATATTTTCAAATTCAAATCGTTTATTTTTCCAAATTGGCTTTTTTGAAAGCTCTTTTGAAACGTCACATACATATTTTATTTTTTATTTACCACCGATTCGGAAGGTACTGTCTACTGAGATTTTAAAATTGTCTTTGATTATTCTGTTTCTTCCTCCACCTCACCGACCGTACAATAATATGATAAATATAATATTTGCATATTACCACTCGATTGTAAACCTACCCTAGGTTTAATGCTTACCTCTGAACCGTGTTAAAAAGCGAACGAAATTACCCTTATTATGCAAAGCGCAAAAGCCATTACAACGGTTGCACAAAATTTTGTTCGCTATAAATTGGTTCACTTGACACTACTTATTTCTTGATACCAGATAGACAAGAATTAATCGACCACTTTCAACGCCATGTATCTACATTAATAATTAATATTATATTAAGTATAAAATTAAACTAATACTTGTTCACATATACTGTAGGAGTTATCATATTTTAATTATCGTATTTTATGGTCCGACCTTCACATTCATGTGTTATACACTATAATGTGATATTTTAAATCATCTCATGAATGCTTAAATCTCCCCATTTGATATCATATTATAATAATATTATTTATTGTAGATTATCAAATCTAAAGTTCAGTTAGAGTTCATCATTTAACAATACATACAAAATAATATCATAACATTATTATGGTGGGTGCCACTGCCGATTAAATAACCTTTAACTATAATGTCCCCTTGTGCATTATTAAGTACTATTATAATTCAACATAGGACTTACCATAGGAATATTTTTGAAATTATATTAGCCTTGTCATGTGGATTCTTCTCTCGAAGTATCACCTTTGATTCCATTTTAACTGATTTTTAAATAGACAGCATTAATTGCCACAAATATAACTAAAGTATTTTATTTTTGTCTCTAACAAATAGTTTAACAGTGATTATGGCGATTCAAATTTTCGTGGAATCGCACAATCGGTCACACAATGCACAATAAATCCGTAACACATCTGAATAAATTAGCACTCACGCACAAAAAGCTATGCAAAAACAGAAACAAATGGTTAAATTTAAATTAGTTTCAGTAAAGACGTCGAAAAGGAGTAGGCCGGTATGGGTTTGGTTTTGATAGAGTATCACAGATGGAATATATATAAATAGATGCGGACCAGCACCGAACACCGAACAGACGATTGTACGCCGGTCGACGCTCTGCCACTGACGGGATTGGCGCACGGTCTGAACTCCGCCGCCTGAATTGTGAATAGCGAGGGATTCACTTCACAACTGATGTCTGATACACTTGTATACGTATTAATATATTTATTATGATATACTACGAGATTCACGCATCTTCGCGCTCTTGTTTTATGCTGAATCATTGTCATTTATAATATCACAAATAATACCTACTAGGTATTTATATCGATTGACTTGTGCAGTGCAGGCAAAAAGTATTTACTTATTCATTACTAGCTTTCCGCTCGCAGCTTCGCCCGCGTGGACTACAAAATTCTGTATTTTGTGGATTTTCGAAGTAGTGGTGGTATGACAAATTTTACGATTTAGAAACATACGTTTTTGTAAATATATCTCGTCAAAAGTTTCTATTTTTTTTTTGAAAGAACTATCCAAAAATTACGATTTAATAACTTAACCAAATATAACAAAATTGTCATTGTTCATGTTTGTATAATTTTATTTTTTTGCAAAATATTGACATTTTGGAAATCTGTCATATACTCTCAGAATGAAAGAGACTTGTATGTTTGCACGCATTTAACGTTACGCTTATGGATGCAAAAAATATCTTCTGCGTGTTGGTTAGTCTTTGTTGCGATGGGCCGCGATTACCGTAATCTACTTTGGAGACCAAGAGAAGGCTACATTAATTATTACAAAGAACTGTGCAAACAACAATTTAAAAGGTTCAACTTTATCTACCCACGCCCATTGATGATATTTTTTGTTGGACCGCTATGATCCCTCATATTTTTTTTGTTTGTTAACCGATTTGAATGACATAAAGACTAAAACGTCTAAAGGGCTTGCCGTAATATTATATCATCAAGCCGTTTCATGGTTCAGTGCATAAAAAACAGATAAATAGACAGACAAAAATTCTTAAAATCATTGTTTTGAGTTTGGAAGCATAAATCAAACACGAAACACTAATTTGTTCTTGAAAATATTTAATGCACAGACATGGCTAGTCTACGATTTAATTAATATGTATAAGTAGATTAAATGTGACATTAATATTTTTATGATCTTGTAAATGTTATTAATAATAAAAATACTCAAATAAACAAGTTAGAAGTTACACAAGATATGTAGGAACAAAGGACGGACATATTGCTAAGAGCTATCTCCTCCAGGCAATCCAGATCGCGAGAGAGATGCTCAAAGTAGGTAGGTGTAACTTGGCGTAAGTCTAGCAAAACACCACGGTTATGTCGTTTGAATATTTTAAATACGTAGCTATTAGAAAAAAGCAAGCTGGATACTTATGAGGAAAGGTTAAATTTGCCAACTGTCATACAAAAATAACATCGCTTTTCAAAAAGTTTTTCTAAACAGAAATTTAGAAAACCTATTGATAGAAGACAAGTATAACTTAGCATTTACCTACAATTACGGTTCATGAAATCAGACAGAGGAATAAGGGGTAGGTAATAGGGTTTTGCCCTTTGTAAATGGAACCCTAAAAAGTGTAATATTTGTATGAAACGTATTTTCATTATAAAACTAAAGTAAAGTTATACACTTGAATTGTATATTCTTAACCTGCATGCATGGAATCAGATAGAACATATTTGTAGATTTCTTACGAAAAGAAGATACCTACCTAAATAAATGGTCAAATATCTTACACGCACCATTATGGAAAGATGAATGTACTTAATGCGAATTCAGGTAATTAAGTATTTTTTTATTTGGTGAGAGCAGGAGCTTTAGATTAATTTCGTATAAAATAATTACGAACTTACGCCTCAAACGTACTCGAAAGTTGTTTTCGATTCTTTATGCACGTTTGTATTGGTCTTAGGAGATATGTCAAACTGTCTTATTTTCTTTAAATTGCCTGTTTCGAACATAAATTTTATATTAAGTTATTCTAATAACTTACTTTAATTATATAATTAAAGTAAGTTATATAACTTAAGTAATTTATCAAATACTTTATTATTCGAAAATAGGGTACTACAAAAAGAAATACTTCTACTTTATTTGGGAGGGGACAACAATAGTGGTCAATCCCTAATGAAAAGTCACATAAACAGATTAAAATAAAACCGTGCATATATTAAACCAAAAAGCTGGCCATTAACCTTGATGTGCACAAATTTAATTCAAGTGTAATAAAATAGACAAGTCATAAAGGGCAAAAAAACATAGATCTAACACATTTAGAAACCTGTAATTGGAGATAAAAATAAAAAACTTGTTTTCAACAGCCACAAAATTGATTTTTATTTAAGATTTATTAGGACACCAAGTATTCAATGTGAACCTATAACATTTATAAAGCTCTTTGGATTTTCCGTACATGTTGGCTTTTTGATTCATTTAAAGCCTCACTTAATATATTAGTTAGATGAACTAAATTAGGCAAATCACATTGCACAAGAACATGATTTATAATATTTTGACATTGACTAGCAGCTTTAGCATCTTGTATTGATGAATTTATTGACATATCTGGTGATGGCTTGGAACTAGTATTTGACATACATTTATGCATATCTTTGCTTTGATCATAATCCTTAGGTGTTGCCAGAACAAAATCCATAGCTACCATTGGTTTTATTTCTTCTTTACATCCTTTTGAAGCCACCTGCAAATATGAAGAAGGCAGGAGTAATACTGATTTAATTATATCAGACAAGATTAGTAAATTATGACAATATGTGAAGGCCTTATAATAAAATAACCTGTATTTCAAATCTCCAAGCCAAGTCTTGATAGCTGGGATCTCTTTGATGCAGCAAATTAAGAGCAGCAGAGATTTCCCCCTTTTTTGTTGAATAAAACTTTACCAAGACCTGTTGGTGGTCATCTGAAAACCCTGCAATAGCTAGGGATGATTTAAAATTTTGCTCTGATAACTGGAATAAAAATAAATAAATTCTAGAAGAACATGTATCAATTTTATGAATCCAACCACATGTAATTACTGTTTTATTATACTTACATTATGTTTACATCCTTCCAAAATAAGATGTGCCAAGGCTTGTATCAAATTTTGTATGTTGTTTTGAGATGTTCCTAATTTTTCTATAAAAAATATTTACATGTTTATATAAAGAGAAGATAAATAAATTAAAATTTAAAAAGAAACATGAACTTACCTGCAGCTAATGAACATTTTTTTTCGTTGATTCCGTTATTTAGATAATCTAAAGTTAGCTTACAAAAATCGACAAGCACTGAAAGTGAAAAAAAATATTAGGTTTAAAAATCACATCAGAGCTATAGACTTATGTGAAGCCAAAAAATGCATTTTACGTTGAGAAGAATGTTCATGTATTATACTGAGATGATCCTTTTGAAGTTCACTTATAAAGATGATCATGACTGGCTGTTGATGTTGATAATTTAGTAAAAACTAATAAGTTATTAAGTAATATCAATACTTTTGGGCCCTTTTCAATGAATTATGATACTATTTTATTTTCATAACATTGAAAAACTCAAAAACCAATGTCATCTGTCGCTTGTCATTTGTCAGTTTATCAGTACTGCCAATGGTAAATTTGAGCTGTCCTAAAATAAAGATTACCTAGGATAAAATTACTATTATTTTTTATTTCCAACAACAAATCTAATAACTTTATTTCCAATAACTTAAATAATAAATATCTAAAAACAAATTTTAAAAAATGGTCTCTCGCCATTTTTCCATTTAATACTATCCTGTGTGGTCACTGTTCATTTTAATATTTTTGATATTAAGTACCTTGATAATATAATAAATACAATATTAATAAAAACGTTTTTAAAGGAAGAGTGCAACACTAAAATTAAACATACTATGAAAAAATAGCAACATTATAAGCCAACATTGCAAGATTGGACTGATTGTCAATTTTAATTATTCTTTTTGACACCATCTACAATTCGTGCAATTCTGAAATCGTTTTATTTATTTTAAGAATAAAAAAGTGATGATCAGAAAAGAAAACTTTCAATATGGCTTTAAAAAAGGTTAAGGGTAATTTTGAGAGAATGTTTGATAAAAATCTTACAGATTTAGTGCGTGGGATCAGAAATAACAAAGATAATGAGGTATTTATTTGTTTTCTGTAATTTTATGTATAACTTGTTCTTAACGATTATATATAAGTGGATGGAATAATTTAGGAATTGTGTATTTACTGTGTGGAATATTTTAGGCAAAATATATAGCACAATGCATGGAAGAAATCAAAGTGGAATTGCGGCAAGATAACATAGGGGTGAAAGCTAATGCCGTCGCAAAGTTAACATATGTAAGTCCTATTCAAAACCTATATAGCGAAGAGTTTTATATTTCATAAATTTGAAAAGCATACTGCACTTAAAAGTACTAGACTACTTAAAAGACTGTTTAGAATAATTAAAATTGTTTGTTAAGATACAAATAAAATACACATTTATGTAGTCAAATAATTTGTTTGGGCGCAGAATTATAATTTATTGTTGAGTATATTGACTATATTTATCTGTCTGTATACATACATTTTTCTTTGCAACAAATAGTAGATTAAATGTTTATTTCATTATTATAATACTTGTTTTCATGGGGCTTAAAAAAGTACACTAAAAATGAAGATTTAGCTATCTTTAATACCTAAGTCTTGTTGTATTTTTAATTTCTGATAAATAACTAGATAGAACTAGTAGCTATTCAAATTATTAATTTTAAAATAAGAGATTCTATATAGTTATTATGGAATGTCTAAGATAGGTAAATATATAATAATAATGTAATTGTAATAGTTGTATCAATAATAAGCTGATTTTAATATGAGGGTATTTTTTGCACTGCCTTAATTGTGACTGTTATGATTTATATAAGAGTTTGTTTTTTCAGCTGCAAATGCTGGGATATGATATATCCTGGGCGATATTTAATATAATAGAAGTGATGAGCTCTAATAAATTCACTTTTAAAAGAATTGGATACTTAGCTGCTAGTCAATCATTCCATGCTGATTCAGAATTGCTTATGTTAACAACAAATATGATTAGAAAGGATCTTAACGCACAGAATCAGTATGAAGCTGGGCTTGCATTGAGTGGCCTCAGTTGTTTTATATCTCACGATCTGGCTAGAGACTTATCAAATGATATCATGACCCTGGTAAGAACTTATAGCTTTAGTTTACTTTGATGTTCAGTTTCTTAACTTTTCTCACAAAATAATGGAAACAAGTGCATAATTATGTGTGATGTGATACATTTACAAGAGTTTACTTCTCTTATTGGATATTTAAATGTTTGGTTTTAAATATTAGTTATCATCAAAATGAACAAAATAAATCAGAGGTCACATTGATATTATTACAGATGAATTCAACAAAACCTTACCTTAGAATGAAAGCAGTGTTAATGATGTACAAGGTATTTTTAAGATATCCAGAAGCACTTAGGCCAGCTTTTCCTAAATTAAAAGAGAAATTAGAAGATCCAGATCCTGGTAAGTTAAATGTGCTATTCTTTTAATACAAATTTATCTTATTTCATGTTCTTTTCATTTACTTAATTAAATTTGTTACAAGTTCAAATAATCTACACTCATAATTATTCATTAAATCATTCTGATCACAATTTTGTAGACTTTTTTAAACAAATTTATATTTCGTTTGAATAATAATAGGAGCTTTGTTTTTCAGGTGTACAGTCTGCGGCAGTGAATGTTGTGTGTGAACTAGCAAGAAAAAATCCAAAAAATTATTTATCCTTAGCGCCTGTGTTCTTTAAGTTAATGACTACATCTACAAATAATTGGATGTTGATAAAAATTATCAAACTGGTATGTCTGTATCAAATTGGACTATTTGATTTTTTAGAGGAACAATACTAATTAATAGAAAACTTTCTGGTTTTACAGAACAATATGATTAAGAATAAATTTAGGTTAATAAATTTAGTAATACATAGTAATATTTCCTTAACTTGTGAATTTTTCACAGTTTGGTTTAATGACACAGTATGAACCTGATATTGGAAGAAAAATAACTCAAAGCCTCATTGACCTAATTTGCAGGTACAATTAGCAGCCTACAAATCGAGTTTATGCTAGCATCATTCACACATTCACACTCTTGATTTAACATTATCAAAGGGAATGTCACATTACAGACCTGCTTTGAACATTTTGCAATTACAGCAAGTCATTGTAATTTAACACTGATATAAAATTTTAAACAAATGAACTTGTATAAAATATTAATAAATTTTAAGTAACTGGGAAACAAAAAGGATAAGCAAATAATTTTTTCACATAATTGGCATGTTACACATTATTTTTATTTTTGCTGGCAGTCACCTCGAGGGAGATAAACAGAACATATAATATGGATAGAAACATCAGAATACAACCTCATATAATGTGCAGTTGCTCTTCCATAAGCTAGTCTTATGTAGTGACATTGTATTTGTTCCAGTTTGGTGCCTTAACCCCATTAGAGCCTCGACTTGGCAAGAAACTGATAGAACCATTAACTAATTTAATACATAGGTGAGTCGGAAATGCGATGATCCTTGTTGTAATTCGTGAATTTTGTAATTTTGGTCTCTATGGGGTAAAGGGAATGTAGAGATTTCGGAAGCTTTATGTATCGCTGAAATAGTGTATTAGGGCGCTTTCACGGCTTTTTATTGTTTGTGTGGAACTACAGCTTTTAAACTGTCATTATTATGAATACTTTTAAAATGAAGTAACAGCGGAACACATTTAAAGGTAAAAATGACAATGTATTTATGTATAAAAATTTTAAAAATTCACCTGGGCACTTGCACTTAGCATAGCTATTTTTTTCAATAATAATAATAATTATTAAGCATACACTGGCACACATTTTAAACAACAAAAAGTCAATTAAAACCTGAATCATAAAAATATGTATGGTTCAGTATAAACATAAATATATATAGAAATATAGTTCACATAGATGCTAAGAAAAAATAATAGTATAGGGGTCATAAGCTATATTGTGAGTCAAATATGAATTATTAGAGAACATGCTTTACCACAATGCTAGTATATTATGCATAATCATATAAAATCCATAAAAAGTGGTGTTGCAAGCCTTTATCATAAGTATTTGGATAAACATAAAGCATCCCTATTGTTCTGCAACTGTTCAAATATATGTACCTAAACATTTTTCTTAAATTATTATTGAATTTTCTATTTGTATTCCAGGTAGGCTTAGTGAACTTTTTTACAACTGGAAACTTTTATTAAAATCTTCTTGTAATTTTCAGTGTTTGCTTAAGATACTAATCCTAAAAAATATACCACTCTAATCTACAGATTATTAGATTATTTATATTTTGATGCCCATATTATTTATTTATTTTATTCTTCATATTATGGAAATAATACTTGTATAAAATATGCAACTGCGTCTGGGTAAATGATAATTAATTAGTCAATTTCGAATAACATAAACTGCGTTACCGGCATCGACTTGTATTTCTAAAAGCTTTTATGACAAAATTGCGATAGAAATTAAGAACAGATTACGATTTTACCATTAAGAAAAAACCTTTAACACTTAACCTTAGCAACTGCTAGAAGTACGTTAAAAAGTAGGAAGTATTGTGTTACCTGAATGGTATGTTTTATATAGTACATCGGCGATGTCGTTGCTGTACGAGTGTATAAACACGGTGATCGCGGTGCTGATCAGCATCAGTAGCGGGATGCCCGGCCACGCCGCCTCCGTGCAACTATGTGTTCAGAAACTAAGAATACTCATAGAGGATAGTGATCAGAACTGTGAGTCGCATTCTGTTACAAATTAAAGTTGTTTTTACTTTAATGTCCTTCAAATGATATCAAAGTTATTAGTTGTAGAAAGTATTGTTATAAACTAATGGTGTTGGTCAAATAGTAGCTTGATTTCTTTATCATTTTTCCATGTGTTCAAGGGGGGTGGAGTTTAATGTTTTAAAAGGTCCATTTTTATAGCTTTTTATCAATTGAATGATATAAAACAATACTGTGACATTTATATGCAGACAATATGTTATATTCTGTAATAGGCTAGTGGACTCTTTTTTGTTTTGGACTTAAATGATTAATATTTGATCTGCTATACCAAAAACAAAATTATAATATTTTTTTCTGTCCCTCAAATGCAATTTCTGAATGAGTGAAAAAATTAGCCGGCCATGTTGCTATGCACAATTGTTAACAAACATTTGATTAATTTATTATGGGAAATTATTCATGAGTCAACTAGCCTATTCTCTTTATAAGAAATTTATGTAATAAATAATATTGGGAAAAATTGTTGTGTTCAAAATGTCAAAGTAATGTATTAGAACACAGGTGTTAGGTTTATCTGTATATGTTGTATACATTGGATTTTGCCTTTGTTTTATATAATTGCTTCATGTTTGAACTAAAATTATGTTTAAGAATGTTTTACTCAACTTGACCATATTCTGCAATTTTCAGTAAAATACTTGGGTCTACTGGCAATGTCGCGGATACTTAAATCTCACCCTAAATCAGTACAAGCACACAAAGACCTGGTACTCGCTTGTCTTGACGATAAAGATGAGTCCATAAGACTCAGAGCATTAGGACTTTTATATGGCATGGTAAGTAACATAATTAATATAATTCTCGTTAACCAATTTCTACTATGATGCTTTATTGGTTATTCAAATAAAAATTAGCCAGTTAAATAAAACTTAAATAAATACACAAAGATTATTCACTCATTCCAAAGTCCTAACAAGGAATATGATGCCACTAAAGAGTACTTGTTTGTGGAACAACTTTAGGAGACTTTAGGTAGAAGTAATCAATGCAATCTATGTCTAGAATCACGTCATACTTATCCATAAAAATTTCAGGTCTCCAAAAAAAATCTAATGGAGATAGTGAAGAAGCTGATGGTGCACATGGAGCGCGCAGAAGGCACGCTGTACCGCGACGAGCTGCTCACGCGCATGATCGAGATCTGCGCGCAGAACAGCTACCAGCACGTGGTCGACTTCGAGTGGTACATCACCGTGCTGGCCGAGCTCACCGAGATGGAGACCAGCGCTAAGCATGGTGAGAACATAAGAGCCTTTCTTGTAAAAAAATAAATTGTAGATTTCCAAAAGGAACTTAATGAAGATTTAATTGTAATAAAACTGTACTTACTTACCCGCTTCAAATACTGAACTTTATTACAAAACTATCCCCCCGCTCTCACCCGCGCATATAGTCGTTTCCGTGAGAATTTCTGGGATTAAAAATATCTTATGTCTTCTGTCTCCTGGTCCTAAGCTATCTTCCCTACCAATTTTCTGCAGAATTGGTCCATCAGGTCACGAGTCATAAGTGTTGTAATAAACCCGTTTGTTTTATATATAGATAATCAAAGGTGATAATTAAAAGGTGTATGAAATGAAAGAGAGTTGATTTTTAATGTCGTTTTTCGTTCGCAGGGTGCATGATAGCAGCCCAGCTGACGGAGGTGGGCGCGCGCGTGGCGGACGTGCGCAAGTTCGCGGCGCGCGAGTGCAGCGCGTTGTGCGCGCGCGCCGCCGCCGCGCCGCCCGGGCCCGCCTCGAGGGAGGTGCTCTACGCCGCCGCCTTTGTGCTGTCCGAGTATTGCACGTGAGTTTATTTAAATGAAGCCTTTTTCACATTATATAAATGCAATTACTAATATTATAAATGCGATACGACTGAACCGTTTTGGATGAAATTTTGTACAGAGATTGTTTGAAACCTGAGAAAGGATATTGGATAGCTTTTATCCTAGAAAACCCACGGAAATGGAAAATATTTGCAGGTCAAACCATGGAGCATATGTCCTTACTCAGATCTCAAAGAATATTTGTACAAAATTTCATCCAAATCGGTCCAGATATGCGGAGCATATTCAACTGAAACGAACATAAATTCAAATCTTTCCTCTTTAGAATATTAATTAGTATAGACTATAGATTGCCAAAGTGAAGAACATAATTGACATATGTACCCTTTTGTTCAGGGAAGAGGCCGTGATGCGCGAGTCGATCCCGGCCGTGTTGGTGTGCGCGCGGGCCCACGCGCACGGTTCGAGCGGCATGCGCGCGCGCGCCGTGTGCGTGCACGCCGCCCTCAAGCTGCTCGCCAAGCTGCTGCTGCTGTACGAGCAGAGCGGCCGCAGGGAGGACGCTATCAACGTAAGTGACACCTCCACCCCTGTGTCCATTCGGAAATGTCAGGAGATGTTTTTACTTTTATGGTTGTATACTTCATTTGTATGGCACTTTGGTGCTTATAAAAAAGAGATAAGATATAAAATATAGTTCGCACTGGTCGAGGGAGGAAAAGGGAGGATCCCTTTTCGTTGGGGGAATAATACCATCCTCTACAAATTAAACAGGAATTCGGCATCCGCAGTTACCGTCAAAAATAATATCATACTGTTTCACTTCATTTTTAAGCTTAATCCAACTGGTGCCGGAAACATCCTAAAGAAAAAAAAAGGGTCCTAAAGGAAAAATCATACTCTACAAGCTGTCGTTAGACTATTTCTAATATCATCAAATGTGTCATTAATTTTTAGATAATACAAGAGACATTATGTGGACTGAAGCCGCTACTATGCAGCGAAGACATGGAGGTGCAGGAACGCGCGCACAATGCCACGGCGTTGCTGTCGCTAGTCCTTGCCCGCATCGACCCGGATAGCAACGTGCCTGATATCACTATGAAGGACCCCATCATCACGGACATCCTCGTGCAGCATGAGAGGTGAGATGATCTATCTATATAATATGCTGCCGCCTAGTCTATAGTTGTCGCCTAGTATAAATAGTGCCATCCACTACGACCCGCCCCACCAATTTTTGGATTTGGAAATATTTGCATGTGCACACAAAGGTAATGAGTGTGTACTTATAAAACTTCACAAAAGCAGGATACATAGCTATATGTATCCTACTTGTGGGAAGTTTTTTTACTTTTTTACGATTTTAATATATAAATCAAATTATGAAACATCTGCATTCTGCATAGACGGTGGTTCTGTTAGTATGGCAATTTTGCGCAGTGGTAAATTCGAAAGTGTATATAAGAATGGAACCGCGTGGACGGCTCGAATATTGATGCTTAACATACTTAAAAAAGCTTTACTATATTTTACGTTACATCTTTAACACTGTTTATAATATGTTTAAATAATGATTTTTAGCAATGGATTAGACAAAGAGGACGACGAAGAAATGTTAAACGGAGAGAAGCCGTTGAGTAGTTTCAGCGGTGGCTTGATCGAGGAGCTGGCTGGCTTGTTTGAAGGCGAGCTGAAACCTGTCGCGCCTAAAGCACAGAAGAAAGTGCCCATGCCCCCCGAGTATGTATATCACCACTCCTTTTATAATAAAGTGTTATAAATTTTAAGGGATATTATTCAATTGTTAACATAATATGTATACGAGTTATTCCCATTTATAAAATAAAAATTAATATTGTACCATATACCCTGTTTCACATTCACAAAATAGGATGAATAAAGTAAAAAAAAAACATTTTTCCTTAAATCATTAACAGTAGTTAATGATGGTACAGTCTAAAGATGAAAATTGTGTCTCTCTCTACATTTTTCAGTTAGTTTTAAGCCAGAAAACCGTCGCTTTAGACACTCATACAAACCGACAGTACCAATCTGTTGCAGTACCAATCATTCACCCTCGTTTTTACACTGTACTAAATAGTTATTTATTGCAGCTTGGACCTGGATCAGTGGCTGGCCCACGAGCGCTGGTCGTCGGAGAGCTCGAGTTCTGAAGATGAGGCGGGCGCGTTGTTCGCCGCGCCGCCCGAACCACGCCCAGTCACGCACCTCACGCCTGACGAGTTGATGATGGTATGTTTACACACACACACACACATGCCCATATTCACGAAGTACAATCATTAAATTCTTTAATACTGTATGTTCCCACGCATAAATTTGCGCATCATAGGTCTACATACCCACGTATGCATGTGGTCATTGCGCACCAACACACGATCACACACGCATATATGAGTGTCTGGTGTGCTACTATTGCAATACCTGTCGTCTGTACTACGATAGCTTCAAACATAAAGTTGTATCCACAGTGAAATCTCACGCTAAGACTAGAGCTACAACTAGCTCTGGCAAAAGATTCGCTAACCCTTAGCAGTGAATAAATAAATTTCAATTTTCATCAAAAAATATTAGAAATGCAACGTTTTTTTTGGCAATTGCTGACAAGACTACCTAACCAATTTTATTTTATCCTTATCGAAGCATAAGTTTGCATTTCTGCTTTTGACAATTTCGTTCTGTTAGAATATTGCTCAACAAGTTTTTGTGTATATTTTACACACAGATTAAATAATAAAAGGCAAATGGGGTATGCCAAAAGGGAAATATACAATTCAATATTATTCTCATTTTTCATAGAATAATACTACACTATTTATATACCAACAGCTCCGTGAAGCGAGGAAGCAAGAGCAAGCGAACAACCCGCACTATCTCAAGGACGACTCGCCGCGCTCCTACCAGCAGGACGACATTCCCATCGCTGAGATTGCGCTCGAGGTGCCCTTGCAAGTTCAGTGTGAGTATTAAATATATAAATACCCTTATTAACCCATTATCAAAATATTTATGCGAATCATTTTTATTGTATACTATTTGGAATATTAAAAATTAGTCCTTAGTCCCCCTTTCTTGCTCAATTGTATTTGTATTTTAGTATATGTTTATTGCAGGGCTTGAAAACGTTACCAATTCACAATAAAATTAACGTTAATTAACGGTATTTCCATAGAGATACTGTCATATCGGTACGATTTGGTAACGTTACTTATTAACTTAACAGAATAATAACGAAAATAAATAACGTTAAATATCGTAAAAATAACGGTAAAAATTATCGGTAAATTTTCGTTACTTTACGCATTGCCGCTTTTCCACATCAAAAGAGGCGGGATCAGGCAGCGGCGCGGCGTTGCCATATGTTTCTGCGTTTTCTAATGTTCTATACTTGCATCATTACATAATTTCCCGGGCTTATGGAAGGGCTCACAATTTTGATCTGTTTACAATTACTATATAATTATTATACTGTTACTATTTAATTATTATTTATTTGTTTACATAAAGATGGGGCGTAAAAATGTTGTTTACAGATACTTTGAATAATAGAATAGAGTAGAAAATATTTTTTTCATGTAACTTTTTTTCCAAAGTACTAAAAAAGATTTAAGTTTATTCATCGGTAGCTTTGTCAGGTTATATGGTAGTTTATTATATAATCGGATATTCTGACCTAACAAGGAATTTTTAATCTTATGTAGCCGAAAAGTTGGAATGATTATTTTGTTTTTAAATCGTATATTATAGGAATGCCTATCACGTCTAGTCGAGTACAAATTATAATTTTTATGCACATACATATAATAAAGCAGTAACAGCCGAACCATTTCTGTACATTGAATATTTTTCAAATAAAGTAATTGGTATGCAATATGTATGTTCTATAGATACCAAAACCATCGTTAATTTTTTTTGTCTGTTTGTATGTGCGTCAATCACGTAATAACCACTCGGCAGATTTTGATAAAATTGCACATGCTGATAGACCAATATTAGGTGCAAGTTATAGGCTACATTTTATTTGTAAAAAAATTTTTAGTGGTGGCTTACCATACATGTAAACGGAGGGTAAAAAAATAAAGACGCGATTACATCATTAAATGAGGTGTCTTTGGATAGATCTTTAAAAATGAAATAGAAATTTCTAAATGCGTTTTTTGCTAAAATAAATATTTTTGTGATATACGCTTCTAAAGTCGTGAAAATGACATACCACGTGACAATGTGAGACTTTGGTTGAGTTGCGGACATTCCTTTTTATTCGCTTAACGCATAGATTAAGACGTTAAAACACTCAATAGATTCTCAAAAGTCTTCAAAAAATAACTAAATCTTCGCCCGCGGCTTCGCTCGCGTGGAATACAATTTTCCGTATTTTGAAGAGGCGCGTGCATTGTGAGTTTTTGTCAAACCTATTTCCATAGAAAACTATAGACATGCCATGGCCCTGCGACCGTATTTTTTTTAAACTTTTGTTGTGCGCCTCTAAAAAATACAGAAATTAGTAGCCCACGTGTGCAAAGCCGCGGGTGGAAAGCTAGTATTACAATAAATGTACAGTGTCGCGACTGTTATTATACCGCCATTTTTGAAATTTTCCCACAAAGATTCTCTAGATCCTAAGTTGTATGGTCGTTTGAATGTCTGCTGCCGTTCCCCAAACCAAAATCCTGTAGGACAAGATACTGTGAAAGTAACTACAGTACACAATTCTTGCCGTATTCGAATCTGTTAACTGTCTTATTTTTCTAACTGCTTATGCAACAGAAATGAGTTTTAATACTATGGATGAAATATGGACACCACATTGATTTTTTTCATCTGGTGTTATACCTAAAACATGTGGTTGATTCTACTCAAGATAATTCGTTTCCGTTAAGGAAATTTTTCTATCCAGTCGTTTCACTTTTGGCCAAAAATTTATATGAATTTCGTCTTTTTTGCATTTAGTAATAAATTACTGGCTGTAAACCAATTCGAAACATGTCGAAGTGCACTATTTACGTCATCAAGATTATTGTCATGTCTATCAACCATAGAAAAACCAAGGAAGTGTCATCGGCAAATAGTACAATCTCACGAATTTTAGTGATATTAAAAGGTTAATCATTAATATACACCTTAAACAGGAATGGGCTCGAGATAGATTCCTGTGGAACACCCATTTTCATTATTGATCCCTGAGATTTTTTACCATCCAATGAAACCGTTTTTTGGTGGTAATGGAGCTTTTGTAGCAAACTAAAATAATCAAACGCTTTCGATAAATCACAAAAAATACCGATTGCATTATTTCCGTCTTCCCGAGCTTTATAGTTGTTTGAGAAGTTCCACACGAGCATCGGTGGTGGATAATATGGACATGTCTTCGAAATGTCTTGATTTATATACATTCTAGCTCAGTGTGAACCGATAGAATTTTTAAAACAGTCCTTCGGGGCTAAATGTTAAACTATGATGAATATCAAAAAATGCTGAAACGAGTCTTGAGGCCGATTTTGACGAAAAAAAACTGCATCATTGGATTTTTGGACAATTAATGTATCGAGCCAGGAATCGAACCCGTTGATTTTGCAAAAAAAACATTCTGTATTATTTCACCGATCGATAGTATTACTAACTAGAATATTTTTTTGCAAAGTATGTCATAGGCCAAAAGCTTTACTTTTGCAATTTGACCTTAATTTCATTTAAACATTGTATGGAAAAATACGAAGCACAATAATGAAGACGGTGGCGCGACATGCGGTACCATTTTGCAAAATAAATTGTTTTTAAATTTGAGATTTTTTTTCATAACGATGAGAAAACAATTTATTTATGATTATTGAATTTTTGAAAATTTTTTTAATATTCCAGGAATAAAAATTGTTAATTTTACAAAAAAAAAATATTCTATATTACTAAACCAATTGAAAATATATCTGGAAACATAATACTGTATAATAAACCGTATTCCTTTAAAAGCATTTTTATTCAATATCATATTGTTATCAACGATACATGGCGAGCCGTATTTATTTTTGAGCCTCAAGATCAAGCCAAACTAACGCAAATAGATGAAAAAACTTGTATCAGACTGAATGAAAAGGCGGGACATATCCGTCTCATTCATTGGATTGAGTCGGTAACGTAATTATCTTATAACGATAAAATTATCGATACCATAGGTCTTAACGTTACGTATTATTAACGTTATAATGTGACTGCTGTAACGTTAAGTATGGTAACGTTACCTAAAAAGGTAACGATATGTGCCTCAAAGGTTCGTAACGATACCAATTTTTTAACGATAATTCAAGCCCTGGTTTATTGTTTACAATTATTAAGCACTTTTGTGTTATTTGAACATAGTAATTTCTATAAATAACGATGCAGTAAAAACAAAATTTAATGAACGCATATAGTTACAACTGTTTGGGGTTGTAACAGACAATCATAGATAAATTAAACATTAATATGAAGATATCGTTTAAAAAATTAACTCTCTTGAATTTTATATTACAGCTAAGAGATCTGATAAGTACTTAATATCGAGAGAGAACTCGAAGAAGGTGAAGAAGGAAAAACGGCCGTCGAAAAAACGGAAGAGCAAGACACAAAGACATTCCACAGAATCTGACAGTGATGGTGAGCTCTCATAGCATTGTTTAACCAAAAATGTTTGGAATAGATTGAACTAAACGTAGGTGATTGAAATCATCTTTATTTTCCAAAAACATTCCTTTATACTTTATACTTAAAGCTGTTGAGCTATGTCAGTCCTAAAATCAATTCAAAACACCCTTCTAAGTGTTAGCTTAAGAATGTGAGCATTAGAGAATGTGATTCAGGCCTCTGAGCCTTCGAAAACTGGAGTGCCAACATACGTTGCCGATGCCGTTGGCGTTGCACACGTTGCCATGCGGGTCTCCTCTCATTCCGTGACCTTAAAACATTCGTAATAATGCCTTAAATAAAAGCAACGTTAACGTTCGCAGACGGCGAGGAGGTGAGCGCGTCGCGCCGGCCCGCCGTGGAGACGGGCGGCGAGCTGCCGGAGGGCGCGGCGCCGTCCGACGACGACGCGCCGCCGCCCGCCGACGACCCGCACCGCGCGCTCGACCTCGACCTCGACGTGTGAGTACCCTGCCCTATATAATGTTACATAACTAGCGTTTCATTCGTTTACTGGACATTCGAAACATATACACGTAAAAAATTAAATGTTTTGTTGCCACCGTTTTTTTCGCCACAGTAACTTTTATCACGCTTACTCCTATCAATATTTATTTATTTAATTTAATATAGGCATAATGACAGTTATGAGCGCCCAATGCACGTACATGTTTTGTTTCCTATGGGTGTTTTATAACAGTAAAAACGCTGAAATATGATATTGAATCTATTGTGTTTGTCTGCTTGCTCTTTATTTTTATTACATTTCTAACTCTGCTTTTCGTACCCATAACAAAACATAGTTGTTAACCTATTGCCTGAGATTGACCACACCCAAAGAGGCACAAACGAAATGGTGTATTTTATATAAAATGATCACATAGGAATACTAATCATCCAGATACATGTCTCTCGGAGCAAATAACATACCTATATTCCATAAATTAATTTATGGTTTCTTTGATTGCAGGCCCTTACGCGAAGAAGAATTGCTCATAACCAGAGTGAAGCCCTACCCGACTCCAGGGGGCGAATTACTCGAAAAGAAAAAAGACAAGAAGAAGAAGTCTTCCGACAAGAAATCCACCGAAAAACCTTCCAAGAAGAAGAAATCAAAGGCGTCCAAACATGACAAAGAAGAGAATTTAATTATTCCAGAACTGAACACAAACGATGCAACAGAGGATTTACTTATAAATAGTAATTTAAGCAACACAAATGACATTAATAGCGGAGGCGCGGAGGAACTCGCAGAGCCCGAAAAGCAAGTGAAAAATAAGACTGAAAAACATAAGAAGTCTAAGAAAGACGCGAAGGACAAGGATTCAAAGAAAAAGAAATTAAAGAAAGGTCAGTAATTCTAAAATGAATATTCTTCTGTTTATAAAAAAATCTCAACATTTTATTTTCTATTTGAAATTAAATCGATTTTTGATTATTTGTTATTTTACTACAATGGTATTCTGAATATTTAATCCTCACAATAAAATAATATTCAGACACAATACTGAATAAATGTTGAAGAAAACATAGGATATAATGGAGAATGTTACTATGTATGCCAAATAGGTTGAAAGTTTGTTACAGTATAGCTTGTACCTATACAAATACACTGTTTTTTGTTGCAGTCAAAAATACCAGGTAGTTTTCATGTTATAAGCTTTTAAACTTTCGAGTTCCGCTAAAGTCACGTGATCGCTTGTGACGTCACAAAACAGACGCCGCGCGGGCCGCGCTACTTCGCAGCAACTATAATACGTGTGGGGAGCGCTATAGCGAGCGCATGAGCTGTCTGTTTTATGACGTCACACCGCTGCAATCGCCGCGTCGGGCGGTTACGATTTGTTTTGCTTATAAATCAAAAACTAATTGACGTAACAAAATATTTTTTTCAACAGTATTTTTTAGTTAAAAAAAACAATATGAAAAGCTAAAAATCAAAATTTGTTAACATTCTTCATTAAACTAAATATTGTTTTAATAAAACTTAATAAAAGTCTGAATTTTTTTTCAGATAAGCACGAAACAAAAATAGGTTATGAGGAAGCGCTAGGCATTTCCACGCCCAGTAAAGAAGTTATATAGTGCTTAGCATAATATAAAATGTACCTTTGAATCCATGTCACACGCTGTCTCAGTGCAATTGTTTATTTGAACAATTAGTTATATAATTTCATATATTTTATAAGAATTATTTTAATTCATCTTAAAGGAAATGATGTCCACTAAACGTATATTGCTATAAATGTTTAGACTAATGAATATGTATAATCATGTACAGTTATGAAAGATTATTAAGATTTATTGAAAAGCGATTCGTTTACTTTTAAATAAAGCTAATTTCTTCATGTTCTTTTGTTGTTTTATTTATGTCGCAATTATGTGATGGTGGAACAAACTGTTTAAACGATAAAGTGAATCTTTTTATTACGTCTTACGTCTAAATGTAGACAGTAAATTAAACCCAGTAAAAATTTGTACTTATAAAACCGTCCACTAATTTTTTATATATAAAACCTTATACCCTGTTTATGTAAATTGAATGATTTGGGATGTTTTAAAAATGACTCATGATATTTAATTAAGTGAGCTCCAAAAGGTCAGACAATCTTAATCTTTAAATTATTTTAACACGGTTGAGTGTATTTCCTTATATCTCTGTTATCAGACATACAACATAAAGATAGCATGTTCGTATTAACCATAATGGAAATGAAACTAAGTTTTATAATCATACAAAATTTAATATTACTTTATATTTCAAAATGATCATAAACTCGAGATAGACTAGAAAATAAATAATTTAGGGTGTAAATCATTTCTAAATAAATTGATCAATACAAGTGATATATTTTTAATCCGAGTTAGAATTTTGTAAGCTTCTATCATGCTTACAAATTGATAACTCTGTGTAATAGTTATATTTGTATACTTAATAATATTGCCATCAAGTGGTCAGGTGGTATATGTATATTTACAGTATTTGTATAATTACGTTATCACTCCGTACACTTGGAAAAGAAATTGTATTGCTAGAAAAATACTTTAGAGTTGTGTAATAAATACAATATTATTGTTATAACCTAAAAAATAATTGCAGATTTCGTGGTTTATTCGATTTTTTTACAAACAATAATTTTAAAATGATTGACCCTGTTTCATTATGTAGCATTTTTGTAGTCATGTGACATCAAAATAATTCCATTATTTGCGTCTCCCTTGCGAGGTGCAACAACCGCTACCGCCACCGCCGCCGCTTGATTTCGCTTCACCCATTCTTATTGCTACCTAGATAAAATTCATGAATTGAAACAATTTGGGTATTGAATTATATAAATATTAGGCTAATAATCAAGAAATATTTTTTAGGAAAGAAAAGCTTTATAAAGTTAAATTAAATAATAAGTCTGAACCTATGTTAAAGTGATAACATAACAAGGTTAAACTGGACCAGTCGTTTGAAGATCGTCAAGTATATTGCTAATTGTTCTCTACACGATCTAACAATTTACGCTACTTACATACGTCACAAAGGTCGAAGTACTTACCTCTACATTACTCAACAAGGCTGAAAATTATCCAAATCATGAATGGAAATCTAGGATAATAAATAAAATACTAATATAGATTAAAGTTAATTTATTACGGCATGATTGCATCATATTACATATCAAAGAAATAAATATCACTTAGGTAAATCAAATACCTCTTGTACTTTAAACATGTTAATCAAAATAATGATATCTATCTACAAAGGAACATACACATTGTATAATATACAACAATGTACATAATACTTGCTTATTGCGAAAATACACGTATCGACCGAGCGAGCGGTCACGGTACGTACATTTAACAATATATAACAAATCTATAAATTTATGTAACACGAATTAGTTTTATTTTAAGCCAATACACATAGAAGTGGAAACATTTATTACAAAGTTGACATCTGAACAATATCTACAGTGCAGTGTTATCATACCCAGAAATAATTATAATACATGGTACATACATATACCTACTGGACGACACTGTACGTGTAATATTCATTGAACATTCATATTATTTAATTTGTTATTAGGAAATTAGATCTATATATCGATAATACGTACAGAAAATGGATGTTTCGAAAATTCACTGGTATTCACTACAAAGCGAAAATATATTTCATTACAACAATAAACAACTTACTCTAAACGATAAATAAGTTAACACGATGACAAAAACTTACGAGAGTATCTAATTGAGGTTCATAAAAGAAAAATTTAGAAGATAACTTCGACAACGGTGAAGCGGTAACATCGAACAATTCGTTCCGTCGCGTCAACAATACTTACAATCTACATCGATTCGAAATAAATAGGTGCGATAATCTAGAGCTGATGGTGGATGTATTCGAATAATGAGATTAAATAGATACAGTGTTGCCACCCTAGCCCTTTTTTGATACTTTAGTTTAAGGAAGTATCACTTGTATCCCTATTTAACATTAGGAATAGTGCTGACTTTTTTTTGCTTGTCACTTTTTCTGGGATCTTGGGAAATCTAGCCCATCTTTGCTATCTATCTAGCCCCAAATTAAAACTGGGGTGGCAACACTGAATAGATGTTTGTATGATCGTTAAATACTGTTTACTTCTCGAGCATATATTTAGGGATATCGAATTGCACCTCTACGCCGGCCTTCTTGGCGAGGGACACGATCTCGGAGAGCTGCACCACGAGCTTGGCCGCTTCGTCGAGGTCGTCACGTGGCACGATACGTAGACCAGACTCGGCGATTAATTTCCTTGCTTCGTCCACTTTCGTTCCCTATAACATAATTAGTTGTTATCATTTTTTGCCTCAATAATTATATAAATTTTAAACTATGTAATACTTCTCACCAAATACTTCAATTAACAAATTTTATACAGTTCATGTTATTAATTTGAGTAGTAATAAAAACATTGATCCTAGTAAGTGATAGCACCAAAAATGTTGTTTAATTTGGAAGTACAAAATTCGGACATTAGTTAGTAGTGCATTCAAGATTTAGGTTATCAAAAATTACATATTATAATGATTAAATTTTATGAAATTCTTATAAGTACTTATTTCCGAAACCGCTAATCTAGTTTTAAGGATTATTCCTACAACTAAATGTCATAATATTGTAAAATAACAACAATGTTTTATTTTGAATACTATCACGCCAAGTCACTGACCCACCGCAGATAATTACAAAGACATAATAATACAATACAGCATTCCTTATTTAGCATATATTGATAACATCCAATGTTATCACAAATCCATACATATGACGTCACACCAATCAATCTCTTACCTGAAGACGAACGATAACAGGTATCTGAATGTTAAGGTTCTTGGCGGCGTTGATAATGCCCTCCGCGATGACGTCACAGCGCATGATACCGCCGAATATGTTCACCAGAATAGCGGACACTTTCGGGTCCGATAAGATAATTTTAAATGCTTCCTGAAATCATAGTAATAAACTGAGTTATTTATAAGACACAAATGATGAATAGTATAATCTACATTCAACTATATTCTCCTAAGCAACGACTTACGTTCTATATTTTATTGCAATATCTCATAATTTGACCAAAATTATGTTTAGTTATACTGTCTGTAATTTTTCTACTTTGTATTTTTTACAGAACTGTTGTTGTTGCATACGTAGTTTACGTTTCAAGCCATTGTTTTTAGTAAAATAAATTTGGTAAATTTTAAAAGGCATAGAACAAAACTTAAAACAATAAGTCAATAATATGGTCCTACGAAGTTGCGAATATTTCACAAAGCACGTTATATAAATATTGTATATCACGCATAGTTGCGATATTACAAAGAGACACGTCAGGATGATGAAGTATTGTTTTGACCCGATAAAGCAATTGACTCCATCAGTCAGAGTCCAATGTATTAATGATCGAAGGTTACTTCAATAATCTGCGATCTTTGAGCTTGTCGACTTTTCAATCGAGTACGTTATCCGTTTATGATTGCAATAACAACATTGCAAACGGCGATAAATAATAAACGGTAAAACATTTTCCTTGAATATTTCTCGGCTACAACTCAATTAACAAAATTCCACCCAGTATATTATACGATTAGAATCATATGATGCATATGAGGGTACCATAAGGTCTAGGAACGGAAAGAACGAATGAAATGAATCGCCCCGTGTTGCAACGGGTTAGAATACGTGTGTCACCACCAAATTTTTACCCGACAGTGTCATAAGAGGCGAGAGGGTAATTCTGCAAAGTAACATTTTTAATAATAAAAGAGTAGGAAGCCTAGCATTGCACATTAGGCCAAGCCCACGCTGTGGAGTAGTATTACACTGTGTATTGTACGGTGAGTGGGAGCATGCTCTGCATGCTCGTCCCATACCTCACCCATCCTGTTCTACTCCTCTCCCAATTTCCCATTATTAATTCTCTGATAATACTCTTCCCTTCCTTCAAGCCGGCAAAGCTTTGACACTTTAATGTTGTAGATGTTCATGAGCTTTAGTCAGTCACTTAACATCAGCTGAACCGCTTCCCCACTTGCCTGCTTTATATAAAAAAATAAATAAATAAATAAAAGCCCAAGGCGTACCGCGACAGCCTGCGCGGTGGCGCCGCCGCCCACGTCGAGGAAGTTGGCGGGGTCGCCGCCGTACAGCTTGATGATGTCCATCGTGGCCATTGCCAGCCCCGCGCCGTTCACCATGCACCCGATGTTACCTGACATATTATACTGTTAAGTTAGTTATTTATAGAATTACTAGCTGATCCGCGCGGCTTCGCTCCCGTAGCATAATATTATATACTATCTATTTTCCGGGATAAAATATAAAAATAAAAATTTGAAATCGGTCCAGTAATTTTTGAGCCTATTCAATACAAACATACAAAAATACAAAGGTTTCCTCTTTATAATATTAGTATAGACTAGCTGAGCTCCGCGGTTTCACCGTACCCGAATGATTTTCGGAATCAAAGTAGTTTCGGAGCCTATTCAATTTAAACAAACAAACAAAAAATCAAATCATTCTTCTTTATGATATAAGTAAAGATAGAGCGTAGGCCACGATCAAGGTTTACGTGAAACTTTTTCCAATTTTTCCGAAAATATTTTTTTTATTGATTTAAAAAAATATATTTAACAACTAGGACAGAAATTTTTTGTTAAAATAAAATGTTCTTCATCAATTGACAGTACTTTTCTTTAAAATAAGTTTTTGTATTGTCTTGCGCCAAGTAAAAGTTAAGACTTATTGTATCATGACAAGTCCGAGTCTGAGACGATTTTATCTTTAAATTTTTAGTTATAAAATTTATTTACAATGTTTCATTACTATAGACTAACACTACAAAGTACACCACTTTAATTCTATGCTTGTACTGGAACAATATAATAATCGGTAAAAACATTGAACCGATTTAAAATTCTTTTGCATAGGAATGGGTCCATTATCAAATATGTACATAATAACAATATTTGTTATGTGAAAGTCCTTCAACGCGGATGAAACTAGTTTTAAACAAATAACAGTGGTAAAATTTTTATAAAATTATTATTTTTCGACATTTTAAGTTTTAAAATATACATTAAACATCTATTATGCAGATCCCAACTATATTTATAGCCAAACTATTGCACCGCACCGGTTTGAAACATTTAATTTTAAATACATATGATTAAATTTTAAAAGTCTCTATCATATCGTTTTTGTCACGTTTATCTATGCAAAAAACTGGTTCCTCATATTTTGTAAGTTGTCATCAATATATATTTTTATTGATACAACACTCTTTATGCTGAATCATAAAAATAAATCTGTAATCAGTAAAATGACTTATTTATAGTTCCCCATAATTTAATAATTTCATTTAGAAATATTGGACTTATATAATAAGAGGAATAATCATATAAAAATCACAGAAAATTAGATAATTCCAAATGTTAGAATAAAAATTGCAATAAAAAGCCATTACTTACCATCAAGTGCAATGTAGTTGAGGTCAAATTTGGCAGCTTCGATTTCTTTGGGGTCCTCTTGAGAAATGTCTCTAAGTTGGAATAGTTCCTTTTGTCTGAACTGGGCGTTGTCGTCGAATCGGAATTTGGCATCGAGGCAGAAGACTAAAATTTGTTAACATTTTTGAATACATAGATATTTTGTTACTATTATTTGTTATAAAGATATCATTACTTTACATTATTTTCTAAATAATATTTCTATAGAATAAGAAAGACATTTTAAGACAATAGTCAAAATCAATCCAAACATATCACAAAAAAATTTTGCTAGGAAAAAAGACTATATATATAGCAAGCAAAAAAATATTTGATACTTTAGAATCTACATTGTATAAACTTTAGAATCTGTGTAATGGAATTACATCTCTACACAAAGAAAGAACCCTTTGCTAGCACACAAAGACCCTGATAAGTTATTATCTAGTATTACATTATAAATGGAGACTTACAATCGCCCGTAATAGCATCTTCTGCATAAGGGTTCACTTCAATGAGAAGGGCATCTTTTTTCAAAAACAGAGCGTACATCTTCTTAATCATTTCTGATGCTTGAGTGGCGTGTTCTTTCAGACCTATCTGCAAGAGGTTAATTATTCAAAATTTTTTTACCACTAAAGAATAAAACAGCTGAACAGTTAAAGGTGACATTTTGTAAAAAATGTAGTTCATATTTTTTTAATACAGTACAACACAGACAAAGACACTTATTGAAGGTAGTCATCATATAATTACCTTCTCAACGACACGGCTAACTTGAGCATCAGTGATACCGGTGACAATATCTATGGGCTCGTAGGTGATGGCGTCCGGGTTCTCTGCGGCCACATCCTCGATGTTCACACCCCCTTGTGATGACGCAATTATTACTGGACCCTAAAATTAAAACTTATCTTTAATCTCAACAACCAAATCGAAATAGGTACTTGTTTATCTTTATCTGATAATTCAAGTACGACAAAAAACAGCTTGTCATACTTGAATAATCACATTCAATCACATCCAATAAAACTATTTAAAAAAACACGACTGAAACACTATAATCATATTACAATTAGGTATGCAAACAAAAAGATTAACCTAGTTTTGCTGCATAAAATTGGTTACATCCTTTTAACTCTGTTAAATTGGCATACAAATACACAACCAATGCATTTTTTGAGAGATACTTAAATTTAAGTCATTCCCGTAAGAGTGGTAATGTCAAAATCGTGAATAAGAGCTGCCTTAAGTTGAGTATCATAACAGCTTTTGGGTCATAATATTTCAGACTTACATTAAAACTTCTCTCCATCATGATGGCTACATAGTACTCCCGGCGAGGGAATTTCCTCTCAGTGACCATCACCATGTTACAGATGCGGCCGGCAGCTCCAGTCTGCTTGGTGACCAGGTATTGTTTCAACATCTTGCCGACTATCTCTCCCGCTGCTTCAGGCCTAAAAAATTATGTCATGATTTAAGATCTTTGATTAATTAATTATAAAAATCATATTAGCAAGATTTTTTGTTATTTCTATGACACAATAAAGCTAGGTTTTTCTTTATAAGCCTTCTTCAGAAAGCAATGTTGTTTATGATGAAGATAATAAGATCACAGAAGCTAGGTATATACAAGCATTAAACTAGTACCTTTAACAAAAAAAATAACAAGATACCTATGAATATCCATATAACACATGAATGTTTATATAGCATTGAGATCACTAATATATTACATAACTTTACTCACGTATCAACCATTCTGACTCCGCCCTTGAGGCCATTTTTAAATGATCCCCTACCTCTGCCTCCAGCAAGTACCTAACAAATTTGTCATAATATTAAATACCAGATAAAAGGGATTTTTCCCCTCTTATTACTATATTTACTGACTTAGGATTTTGGTAAAAACCGACATATTGGTTGTTATTTTATAGCCTTAATTCATTGTAATTAAATTATTTACTTTCTCAATGTTTTGTTCTCTATTCTATAATGATAATAACATATGTTACCTGTGCTTTAAGCACTATATCTTTGGTATTCAGTTCTTTAGCATACTTGACTGCCTCATCCTGTGTCTTCGCAATGTTGAATTTTGGGACGGGGATACCATTGTCCTTCAATAGAGTATAGCTCACATACTCATGGACATTCAAGTTACGAACTTGTTGTTTGTTTGGCAGATTCTTTGCCGATGGACCAGCTATGAACTAAAATTAAAAAAAAACTTTTACTGAAACAATTTTTTTATATATTTTTTTTTCTATAATATTCAAATTACTGCTGAACATTTTTTTTCTATTAATAATGCACAAGTAACAAACATAATTTTATATCTAAAGCTTAGTGTATGTTCAGTTGTTCACTATAAAAAGCTGAATATAAGCTTTTTTTCAACACTCAATTAAGGGAATTTAATGTCATTTTGGATCTAAAAATTATAAATGAATACCTATTCAAAATTAAGATAAATGGAATTGAAAACAAGTTATATATGAAAATCATATTCCTAAGTTTTTTTTTTTCAATATTTTAAATAGGGCATTTCTATTGACAGTAGACAATTTGATGACGTAAGGACTACGAAGTAAAAATTACAAGGTCGAATTTATAAATATTACATAAACGAAAATCTAGGGATTAAGAAAAAAACAACAAATTTACAGATTTTGAGTGAAGTAAAGACTTCAAGCTAGAGTGACAGCATTGCAAAAATGTTTTAATTAATAATAAAAGATTATTCGTTCTTTTTAGAGTTATAGTGCTTAATTAATAACTGAACATTATCAATATGTTACGAAAAAAGGAATAAGGCTTTTTCAAAAAAAAATCACATAGGTTAATTTATACATACCTTAGTCCCATTTTTAAGAAATATTGTTTCAGCTAAATTTAAAGAACGGGGAAGTAGGGTCGCCATTTTTCTGACTGACAAATTTTCCTATTTGACTGTTGACAGTACCTTGACAATTCAGTATCGGGTATAGACCATTAAATTATATTCATAATTCACAGATAATTAAAAAAAATAAAGATACCTAGTAATGAAATTTGAAAACTGGGTACTCAAATTAATTTTATATAGTTTGTCGTAAAACATGTATATAGCAAATCATTTATCATCTATATCCTCAAGTGTGTTAATATTATTTTTCCTCTTCGCTTCTCCCTATTTTCGCAAATCTGACCGATTCTATTCATATTTAAAATTTAAGTTGTACTTACCATCAAAACAAGGAACATAATAGCACTACAAAATATATAGAGTTATCGACAAACAAACACTGACAGACTTTGACACTTTATTTGGCGATTTATAATCCGGATTTTAACCGTGTGGCGACGGGTAAGAATACATGTGTCGCCACCCCATTTCTACCCGTGGGTGTCAGTTGCTGGTTCACACACCTGTATTATGTGCAATAAACCAAACAGATGTATACTAGCTTTATACAGCCAGAGGAAAAGAAGTAAATAAAACAGCATTAAGTTAGATAAATTTTATATCTGTTCATGAATAACATGTTTAAACACTTTTGTATCTGATAAATAAACTTTGTCTTTTTGCTGTTTTTCTGTCCAAACACCATTACCAGAAAAGTAATGGTTTTTTTCAACAATGTACAAAACCAAACTTAACATTTGTGAGTTGGATATTTCATTTAAATTTAAGTGACCTTTTAAATAATAAGTATCCTTACTATTTTTATCACATATAATTTTGAGGGCTTCTTCAATTTTATACCAGGGGTAGAGAAGAATAGTACAATTCTCAAAAATATCCTGATGAGAAAACTTTTTAGACAACTTTTCACAAACATATTTTACTTCTATAAGAGGTATATTTATCCAAAATGGATGTCTCTTTAAAATATTGCGTATGCTGCTCATGGAATATTTTTTTCCCAAAAGTCGATTTATCGAAAATATGAGATCTTTTCCTTTTCCTAATCTATCTCCTGGAGCCTTTTCAAAATGCTCATATCTAGCTGAACTGCCAGATAAAATATTGAGGCTCAGGCATTTCTTGTTATTGTTTTGTAGCTCTGTCATTCTTTTTAAAACAGTTTTATTAAAATATATCATTCTTAAGAACCGTGGATGATCCAAATAAATACTAAATTCAGGTGTTGCTTTTGCATGTTCTATTCTATCATTAATAGTTTTAGGACTCAGGGTAAATATTTGCATACAGCGGGCTTGTGCTTCTGGTTTCACTCCATGTTTCTCAAGAATATTTTTTATTTCTATCAGCGTATGATAATTCTTAGTAGCTATTTTTGGATACATTCGTATAACTTCTTTTATATCTATTCCACCTAATGTTCTTATATTATAAATTAATTTATTTAAATTATGTGGATCAACTTGAATTAAATACAAATTAGACTTAATTTTGTTAATTGGTATTTCAATTTGTGATTGCAAAATGACTAGCGTTTCATTTATAGCTTTCAATGGTCTGTGTTTTATTGTTGGGTATGTTTCTATTCCCCTATAAAATTCTTCCTTGCTTAGGTCTAGCATTAATTCAAGGTATCTTTGTATGATTTTTAGGCGTAAATTATAAAGTGTTAAAGAATTTACATCACCATATATAAGAGTTGTAAGAGAAGTAGGCCATTGAGACATGCAACTTGCTAGTTTGTTTTCTATATTAATCATAGATGGAAATACACCAGAGCTTTTCAATTCTCCTATAGTTTTTTGTTTCATTATTGTAAGATATGAAAGAATTTCATCAGGTCTTATGTTTTGAAATCCACATTCTTTCAATATGTTAAATCTATTTATTAATGTTATTGGTAACATTGCGAATAGGTTAGGATATTGCATAAGTACATCTTTTGGATATCCAATTTCATAAACTGCATTAACCATATTTTCAACATCTTCTTCACTTATTTTCTTCAGATATGGTTGCTTCAACTGAATATATCGGGCTTTTTCTGCACTAATATCTAGGTGTTTGCATAAAATCAACAAGTTTCCACTTTGTTTTGATGAAATCAATCTCAAAAGTATAAATCCACGATGACCGAGGCTACTGCCTACTAATTTTCTTAAGAACATTTTAAACTTCCTTTCTTGATTATAACTTACATGATTTATTAAAGATATAATAGCTTTTTAACTTGGCTTTTTATGTCGACTTTATATCAGAGCGAACTCACGGAAAAGGTTACCCATGATAAATATTGTAAAGACAAGCCTTTAATTCTTATAGTTTGTTTATGAAAAATAAAAACAAAGCTCAAATATTTGAACTTCAATACGTCAATTTTAATTTTGAATCTTTCAATAAATTTGGGCTTAGAAATCCAATATTATACAGAAAAATGGTAATTGGTAAACATTAGTCATTACTGAGTATTGCGCTGTCAGTATGACATAATGATCGCGATCGTGATGTCACAGTTGTCATGTCTAATGCCGCCTCTACATATCAAGAGATGCATTGGCGGATATCGCCAGACGTATCGGCCGATGGATTTGCTAGCAGTGTCCACACATCTCTCAAAGCATCAGTCGTTTCTCGTTCTTGAAGGACGTATGTCGTGCGTCTTGCGAAAATGGAATGGAATTAATAATGGAGATTGAGACCGTAGTCCGTAGCCGCTCTAGCAAATTATATAAATACGTAGTACTTATTGAGTGTACATCTCAATAGAGTAGTTAAAAAAGGGGAAAAGATATTATTTATTTGAAAAAAATGATTATAAATTTAAATGTTTCCTCAGTACTCATATTTGCTATTTTTATCAAGAAAGAATTATTAAAGATTCAAATGTAAAATGTTAAAACCATTGATACTTATAGTTGATTATATATCAATGGCTTAAACAATAAAAACGATACTTAAAATGTAAAATTATATTAAAGAATAAATTGGCTATTTAAATTACCCTTATGCATCTGCCTATGTGTGGACAGACGCATCTTTCTGGGTAATGAAATCCTTTGATCTGTGCTAAAAAACCGACAACAGCCGGATTGATGGCGGATGCATCGGCGGACGTAAAATACCTACTACGGATAGGCAGATTACCCCGTCTTCATATCAGCGGATGCATCCGCAGATGACGTCCGCAGATACATCTGATGATATGAAGAGGCGGCAATAGGTACAGTTTTGTTTTAAGCAAACAGATGGGGACTGAACACGGAATAGAAAAAACAAGTGGAAGTGCCCTAGTGCTTCTTTAGTATGAGAACCAATGTCGCCAAACTCACACATTGACAAATTAAATCGTACAATGCATACAAAAGAAGCAATGTCAAAATTTACAAAAAATATTTCGGTTGAAAATCGTATTTATTGTTATTTAAAATGAAGTCTTTTTGTATGTCAGTAAGGTAG
>LQNK01002375.1:0-35846 GCA_001586405.1 Phoebis sennae | reverse complement strand
CATCGACGCAAAGTTGAAAGTCGCAGTCTAGAGCAGCAGGGCACTTCCACTTGTTTTTATTATTCCGTAGGACTGAACTTGAATTTATTTGATAATAACATTGATAAATTTTGTATCACATCCTTGAAAAGTCGGAAGGAGTGTAAATTAAAACATTAAACTAAAAATTGTGAAATACAGGATGTATTAATCGCAAATTAAGCGATAAAGCGGCAACACTAACTATTTGAAATTTCAAAGTTGGTTGGTTTGAAGTTTCACTAATCACGATTCACGATTTTGGGCTGTGGCCTACACCCAAATGTTTTGAAAACAGTTAAAGCGTATGGTTACAACTGCTTTGATAATAATTTAATTGTGATTTAAGAGGAATGCTATTTTAGCATTAGTTAAAATGGTTTCGAAATCAAAGACTGGTTTATTTGCGCTAGGTTTTTTTACGTTTGCGTCTCTGTTTATTATTGTGGCATTTGTAAGTCCGTATTGGCTTGTTACTGATGGAAAACTTAAAAACCCCAAGTTTTTAAGAATTGGTGCGTAGCAAGTGAAATTCCATGTGTTAAGTCAATACAATTACAAATAGTTTTTCTTCACGTTTGTCTTTAATCAATATGATGTTTTAGGTCTTTGGGAGGTATGTTTTAATGGCTTTGAAGAAGTTCATCATTGGTATGATACTGTATTTAATGATTGCTGGTGGATTTTTGAAGAGGAATACTATATTATACATGACATACTTTTACCTGGATTCTTCATAGCAACTCAGTTTTTCTTTACAATAACAATGTGCTGTGTTATAGTTTCAATATTCTTGTTCTACATGTATATCAAGAAAGAACAGGATGATGATAATTATGTTACACTATTACTTACATTCGGGACGACCCTTGTTATAGGTGGTATGTATTATGATATGAAAACCAATTGTGAAATTAATTCTTAAGTTAACTAATGTATATCTTTTATTTAGGTTTTTCAGGCCTCATATCAGTTGTTACTTTTGGTGCGAGAGGTGATGGAAGAGATTGGATGCCACACTGGGAGCATAATGATTTAGGATGGGCATTTGCTCTTGGCGCTCTTGGTGTGATACTTCTGTTCCCATCTGGCATATTATTCCTTGTGGAAGCTAGAGTAAGAAAGTACAAGAGACTACATGAAATGCAGAGTAGAGAACCTTCATCTTATACAATGCATGAAAGGAAAGTTGCTTTTCCTGGTCATACTGATATTTAAAATATTATTAGACCATTTGAGCCTATATAAGTATTTTACCATGATCTTATATAATCCGTCCAGAATTAGAGTAAGTAATATCTTATTAGATAATGTTTGCATTTGTACTTTCTTAATTAACATTAACAAACCTTATGGTAAGGTAGACAAGGTAGTAATGCCACTTGTTTTTGAAGTTAAACTTTTTTAACTTAATATTTTTAGTTTTATTACTTTTTATATTGAAGATATACATACAGTATATAGATACAGTTCTATATATAGGTGTTTTATTATATTTTTGTTTGTGACAAAAATAAGATCTGAAATATTGAAACATTGGAAGTATAAATAAAAGGTCTGAGTAAAAAAAATGTGTATATTATTGTAAATAACCCTAAGTTGGCATGTTGAGAGACGGCAGAATATCCGGAGCGGATTTTTAATCAGAGCTGTGACATGAGGCTGGCCTCACACATGCTAAATGTCTCTAAGTTTAGAATCTTAAATTCTGGCACCTCGCCTCACACATATCTTAAAAATTCAGTAGTCTCGTGATTGCCGGCAGATACAGACGTCTTTATGGAAATAATTAATATTATTGTCGCATTGCTTTTGACTTTAAATAATAAAAAAAAGAAATTCAAATGCAAATACTGCTTTCATCCTTTAAATATGTATAGAATAAAGGAGCGTCAGTATCATATAATGGCAAGAAAATTAAAATAAAAAAAAATAAAACTACAAAAAAATTAAAATTACCTTATCTATAAAAATAATCAATCCTTCCCCCTAACATAAAAAAATACACTCGATAGTCAATACCCTCCTTCTGTCGAAGTCGGATAAGTATCCGATTTCAGTATGTGTGTGTCGCTCTATATAAAATGTATGGGAATACGCGCGTTCTGAGAGCATAATCTTAAATTTTCATATAATTTCAGAACGACCCAACGTCGGTCAACAACGGTCCCAACCCCATTGCATCTTAAACCTAATCTAATAATTATTTACACCTTAAACGAGATCACTGATTAGGGATCTTTGCCAAACTACAAATTTTTTTCACTAATTTGGACTTAGGACTTGCTAAAATGGAACGAATCAGAACAACTGCAACGTCCATTACATTTAGTTTAAATTCCCTAATCAGTGATTCTCTTTTAGTTTTATTCTTTTCACAATCCATCAGTAAATGTTGCACATCCTCTATTTAACAAAATATGTAAACTTCCGTTGATATCATTAACGAAATTAAAGGTACGAACATTCTAATACATAATAATTAAAACCCTTAGAAATTCCTCGTCAAAGCAATGTCTTCTTATCACGCAGCGTTTATGCGTTAATCGCATAAGGTTTGCTACTGATAACGCACCATATAATAATGCACTTAAAGTTTGTTGGCTATAAAGCCCACGGCATGCTTTCTCATAGGTCAGACCGCTTCACCCCAGACTGCCAGGCCGTGGGAACCGTCGTAACTGATAAGGCTTTTGGTGGGAAAAACGATTATGACTCGCAACTGGCCTACTCAGGCGGCCTAGCCTGTGTGGCTTGACATAAGTAGACTATCTTTGTGAACTACGATCAAGGCGGTGCTAATTGGATGTCCAGTGGCACTAATAAGCAATGTCGTGACAGTTGAAAAACGACTGCATGTTAAATTAACTTGATTGTTTAATCTTCAGGTATTTTAGAATAATTATTAGTACGAGTAGGTATCGAATACAATAGAATTAAAAGTTTGGGGAACTGAAAAATTACTTGGTACAGTCGTTTTACAAAACAATGATGCTTTTGCGTACTCAAAGCCCAATGACACGCATTGAGGTTCTGGCAAATTGATTAATGACCCATAAATAAATCCACTAGTGAAACAATCCCCAGCTCCAGACACATTTTCTACTGTGCTCAAAGCTTCGCATGGATAAAATCGGACATTCAATTTCATATCTTCTTGTTTAATCACAGCAATGCCTTTTGGACCCATGGTTACAATTAGGGTTTGTATAAATTTTGAGACAATGTTTGCCAACTCAACAATTTCAGAAATTCCAATATTATTGGTTTCAAAATTTACACCTGGGTTTAGATATTTTGCCATTTCTTTTAGTTCGGAAACATTTGGCGATGCGTATGCTATTTGCGGGTTCCTTAATAGGGGCTTAATTGATTTCCTGCGATCTGTAGGCTCGAAGAATACTGAAAAAAATATAACCATTATTTGTAAATAGAAACAAAGTAGGTATCAGATTTTATATAAATAATACATGTTATTAAAAAAATCACTCGTTAATAGCTTCGTCCGATTGGATTTTGCTAAAACAGGCGGGGCTGGATACTAGATACAGCTAGATAGCTGAATAAATTAATGAAAAATTATTTATTGTGTACCTTAAATATAAATTTCTTCGGTTAACAATACTTATAACTACATAGTTATGTAGTCTGTCAGCGATCTCTGCCAGGCAACCCTATAGCTGATAGAAATACTTAAACATATTTTTTTTTGTAAATAACATTGCTGTATCCACTGCAGCAATCGGGTCTTCAATTATTTATATATAAACTCATAATGAAATGAAAAAACGCCTAAACCTCTATTTGAAATCACGATAACTAACCGTTGAAAATGGCATGGCAATTTGTGGAGAGATTTTTGAGTTTATTGCGAACAGGCGCGTCGGAGGACATTCTTTATAATATGTTAGTGATGTATCCGTATATCATAATTAAAATAATTTTTCAATTAAATATTGCCTGATCTACGTCTGATTAATTTCTGGTGTTTTTACCAATAGACAATAGTTAAGAGACTAATTTTTACACTCTGTGCACACGTTAGCATGTCTACTGACTACTCTTTAAAGTTTCTTTTTATAGTCTGTATTTAAAAATATTGTTTTTAACTCTATAGTCTATGTGCGCTCTACGTCTACGGTTTATATTTTTTTGTAGTGAGTAAAGGTGTGTACACACGGGCACACCTGTATCACGGACTGTCACGAACCATCAAGTGTGACAGTGACGTTTTAGAGCGAGTGTTCGCCCTTTTTGTGGTAAATGGGCCTGTTGATTAATGATTTAGCCCGGAAAGTGCTATTTAGACTTTAGCCCTTTTCCATCAAAAATATGTAGCATGTTGTGTCTATGTCAAAAAGTTATTCAATAATATTCTTAATGTGCATTTCCATCAAGAAGTGACACTACAATCTATCAAATATAATTTTTACCTTGTTAAATTGTCATACGTTATAAATTATCAATTATCATCATAAAAAAAATTATATCATTACAATACAAATATGTTAATAAGTTACACACAATTATTTCTTTAAAAAAAATGGTGTAAAACCGGAATCATAAGAGGCAACACTGGTTCTCTTAAATCAAAGTAGTTTGAACTGAAGTGCGTTTGATCTGCGAGAGCTACATACCACCTGAAGTTTGGTACGCATCGATGTATGCCACCTGAAGTTTATTGCACACCTATATGCATGTGTGTGGCTGTCGGATTGACGTGACATAAGTCAAAGACAAAGTCAAAAGTGTTGCCTCTTACTTGATTTCGGTTTTACACTATTTTTTTGAGAAATTGTCTCTAAATAGTTGTGTGTAACTTTAGCTCATATTTGTATTGTAATGATATAACTTTTTTAATGATGATAATGTATAATGTAAAACAATTTAATTATTAATTTATTTAAATAAATAAATAGGTTCTTTGTTTGTTGGTAATCGAATTTTGTATCGAAAGATTTTCATACAATATAATATACTATATTATTTAATTTTTTACTTAATACAGACATACATTATCAGATGACATTTTACGCCGTTAATTCATAGTTTATTAACTAGATAACCGAAAAGGCATCAAAGGTTATGCTAATAAAAAGTAATGCTACTGAAAATAATCTCGTACCAAGTTCTCAAAATCAGATTATATTGGTGATTGTTATTCCGAACATAGCATTTTTTCATGAAAAATACTACAAAGAAAATGTCAGAGTAAAGAGCATAGTAAAGGGAATTCCCCGTTTGTTTATTTACTTATATCCTATTTCACCTGCTGATTAGGCATGTCACCGATGACCTCATCATCATGACGAAAGGAATCATTATCATGAGATCAGTATCTCAAGAGAATAAACATTCTTCAGTAAGAATGTTTATATTCTCTTTATATCGGGCTGGTCTTCCATATAATTGGTAAAACAATATGTAACACAGGTTTGCTCTGACAAAAACAATAAATCTCTGGTCTATTATCTAGAATATTAAATACAACATTACTACTACGCCTATGCTAATGAGTTATTTGTTGAGAATTGAGTAATGACTAATGACAGAGTACCTAATACACACTAGAGAGCAAACATTAAAAATTATAGATAAGTCAAAGTCTAGCTTGCATTATATTTACATATTATGTACTAACAATTATGAATAAGTTCAACAACAAAAAACAACCTTAAACAAATTTAAAATTTAAAAAATAATGGCGAAGGCCCGTATTGCTGTATGACACAAATTTCTTATGAAAAAGGGCTAAATCATTAATCAACCGGCCCATTTACCACAAAAAAGGGCGAACTCTCTCTCCAAAACGGTCAGAGTGGCAACACTGTCAAACCGTACGAAGTTCCGGTTGTATCGTGTATTGTGATACACGCACACAACAACGCTTAATGGTTCGTGATACCAGGTGTGCCCGTGTGTACACACCTTAAGACTAGCATTCATAACCGATTTGTTTACACCTGACTCCACCCTTCTCAATGAGTGCTGTTTAACTTCATGTTTACACATTTATCAAAATATACCTTTACAAAGATTCAATCAGTCTACTTGTGGTGTGAATGTAACGAAATTGTGTAGTTTATCGTCAATTAAAGTTTATAAATTTATTACTTTTTTATTGTTTAAAAATGATAAATTCGGGTTTGTGATAATTTAATTATAGTCCCATATTTTTGTTAAAAGTTATAGAATAAAGCAGACATTAGCAGTGCGGTACATATAAGGTAAGATAAACTTATGATGCTTTTTTATATAAATTGCGATTTTTACTTTAAAAACGGGCAAGCGTATGTATGTTATGTTTATTACTTGTTGTTAATCAATGCCAATTTAATCAATGCAAAGAAATTGCTTAAAAATTGTCAATTTAATAACAAGTTATTTGTTATTGTATGTATTGTTTGTTTGAGTGCAACCAAATAATTCGCTTGAAATTTATATCAGTCCAATGTCAGGCTTGATCAGAGATAGAGACTCCAGAAACCATGGATTCCTTTTGACCCTTGAACTTGTCTATCTTTGAATCGTCCCAAATATTATGGAATAGACATGTTCAAAGTGATTGATCATGCTTGATATAAATGATATTAAATCGTTCATTTAAAATTCTACCAGGTATCAAATCCATAATTTGTTAGTAAGGTGGCTTATGTTAGTATTAATTCAAAAACAATAACATTAATGAACATAAAAAAAGATACAAAAAACCACCATTACAATGTACTAATATGGTTATGTACATTAAAATAATTTTTTGCTTTTCATTAATAGTTCTTTTATTATTTCACTAATTGTATTATAATTTCTGTATTATATTTTTTTTATTACAAACTTTTGTATCTGGTAGTTGGAAAGCATTAGTCTGTAAGATATAAGCTAAATTATAAGTTTTAAAACTAAATTGTAAGGTACTGTATGTCCCAATGACAGGATTATACCTATTTCATATTCATATTAATTTAATTTGCATAAAAAAGGTTTACATGGTGTTACATCTTAAAATTAGGATTTATTAAAGTGGTCTAAATGAGCTTCCTCAATCAATTAAAAGATCCTATTTCCTAAACAAAGAAGGAGTAGCCACAGTATAATATCTCGGGAGCCATTTCAAGTAAGTTGGTGTAAAAAAATAATTTTCTTCGTCTCCTATTAGTGCATTCTGCTTCATTTTTAATTTTTTCTATATTATTTTTTGTTGTTTATTTAATAGAAATGTCTTAGCTGCAGTGGTTTGAAAAGGGCTAATTTGATGCTTTTATTGTTCAGAATAGGTCTTCAAAGAATATATTATATAATTCAAAATTATAGTTGCTGTCAAGTTAGTGTAGGTTTCAAAATTATATTTTATTTATACCTAACTCCTAGAAGACTGCTAGTGTGAATTCAAAACTACTGAAAATTTAAAAAAAATCTCATTTATTGCTACATTCTCTCAGTAATACATAAGCTAGGTAAGCTAAACAGTCTTTTATCATGAAAAAATTGCCTCAATTTAGAGTAAAGCCCGTAGGGCTCTCCAAGTGTATAACATCTATGTCTCATAATTATACCACGTAAAAATGACAAAAAATAAACAAGTGGAAAAACAATTTATTATTAAGAAATCTTTTCGAATCGAAAAGAATCAAAAGGAAAAGATTCATTTAATTTTTTAAATTTTTAAAGATTTTCGTTCGAAAATTCGGTGTTTTAACCCTGAACAGACATTCTCACAGTGACTAACGCGTGTGAACTTTTTAGTATTGTTTCTGGGCGAATGTTACGTAGATTATAACCAAATGTACTTCTACCATTCATTTCGCGTATGTTACGAAACTTCGTGTTTGTTATTCATCTTGTATTAGCCTTGTCTTGTAAAATTACTTTTGGTTCAGTTAAAGCTATGTTAATGGTCTTTGTATGTATACCAAGGTTGCCTGTAAATGACGCTTGTCCATAAAAGCTTGGTGTGAATTGTATCATTGTGAGTTTTATGCGATACCTATTATTTCGTTTTCCGGTTAAGTAATATTATATCACAGCAGATGTGACTGTATGGAACGAGTCGCGTGAACTGATTTCAATAAAGAACCCCTTGTTAATAAGACTTCAGATATTGATAAACAGAGGTAGAGTAAGTATAAATTACAGAATTTGTATAGTCATAATAAAATGTTTAGAGTCGAAATCGTAATCTCGTAAACTCTAGTAAAGAAAGGGGAAAATCTTAGAACTATAACAGTATAAGTCTTATGATAGTCTAAGTCCTGACTAACCTGGTGTTTAAGGGATTCTTTACGTGTTAGGTAAAATTTATAAATGTCCACTTATGCTGTTTTCTGGTTAACAACCTGTTTCCTACAAAGTATATAGTATTTACATGTTTTTTAATAGAGAAGTAAATGTTTTTTTGCCGCGGAGAACAGATAGATGCGTGGACTACTCGCTTATTCTTATCGCTGTGGCTATATAACTTTTACTGATGCATGAGGCTATAAAGATACTGCTACTGTTGAAGAAACATTGCATTTAGCTTTAGTTCACATTTTGCCTTCCACTAGATTTTTTCCTAATTTAATTCTCCTCTTACGAGTAATTCGTCCTATCTAAAGTGCAAAATAATTGGCTCAGTCAATCATGATTCACACAAAAATTGAATGGTTATATACTCGTATCTGATGATGATGCCCTGAAGTTGGCAGGAAACATGTGCAAAAAATACTACATCGAAAAAATTATCCTTATTAGGGGCACTATAATATTATATCATATAATATTATAGGTCTTTATCACGTTAATATTCCTAAAATATGGTTTGGATCTGTAACTTAACTTGATATAAAAACAGGGCGGGTAATAATATCGTGTATAGGCATCAATTTTGTGACGTGTTAATTAAATTATGAACTGTTGTTACAGACCATGAAGAACAGAAGTTTAGCTGGCAATTGTGGTATAGCCGTGTTCGTCATCGCCCTTGTGACGGTGGCATTGGCATTCGGCACGCCCAACTGGCTCGTCAGCGATGAGAGAATACGAGGGGCTAAAATGGAGCGGTAATACATGGAACATTTTAAAAGCTTTAAAAGTAACGCTATACAAGCCTGATTTGGGTCTATGTTTGACCAAAAAAGGAAAAAAGTTAAATCAACTGATCCTCTCCTTTCAAATTGAATAAAAAACGTCACGTTCAATTTAATTTGAAATATCTAAAAAGTTTTGATTTTATCAATATTTTACTCCATAATCCGGTATTATGTGCCTCGGAGAGCACCTAAAGCCGTCGGTCCTGCGTCTAATCTCTCTCCGGTCCAGTCTGTGTGCCGTCTTAAACCAACTCCAAAATACTCTTTACATTTCAGGCTAGGTTTGTGGAGCCATTGCTTTCGATCATTGCCCGACCCATTGGACCAGTATCAACGGAGGTTCTTTGTGGGCTGTCGTTGGGTGTATGATCCTTTCACCACGGGATATGATAGAATACGTGGTTACTTGCTTCCAGGTAAGACTTAGAGTAATTATGCCCGAACACCGTTTGTGGTTGACAGTAAAGTGGTTCAAAATATTAAGGAATATAATTTTATGAAGCTTGTAAAACTTAAAGCAATCAAGTTCTTCAGTTTTCTATATCTAATATAGATAATTCAGGATAATCTAGTCAATACTGGATTTAATAACTTGCAATAAAATTGAAAATAAGATGATTGATCTTGAAAACTTCGACTTGAGACGAGTTCATTGAGGGTCAATTATAAAATCCGCTTCAAACGGAAATCATTCACGTCGTAACTAAAGCATTGTTAAGAGTTCTCACGTCTAAAATTAAGAAATAAATTAAATTAACACAGTCTTTGTCATTGAAAATGTCCTCAACGCATTGGAAGAAACAAACCTAGCAAAGTATAGTTACACATACTATGTACGCTTTGGGATGAGTCATTTAAAGCGTAAGACATAATATTATAATTCAGGCCAGATTAGTAAAGTTAAAGAGATAATATTTGATTGATCATACATGATCATACAATTTTTTTTGGATCTTTAAAATTAGATAATTTGACTAATGTATCAATAAGTAAATTTTTAGTCAAACTACCGATTATTAATGTAAAGTTGTTCGTGGGAACAATATAGGATAAGTCTTCCGTATTAATTTGTCGAGATATAAAACCCTGAAATAAGGTCATAAAATTGCAACTAGAGTATTTGTAGTATGCCGAGGATTAATTACATAATATTCTGTCATTGTCTACGCAGTGCGTGTTCTTATTTTGAATTAACTACGTGCCGGATGAAGGTTAATTGTCGTAATTAAGATCGATTACAATTGAAAATCTACTCGTTTGTGTCAATTGTTATCTTTCAAGAATTGTTATGTGTATTTAATAATCGCAATAATTAGTGCAGATACTTAAGGAAGATTAAAGTTTCACAATAATTTAAGTTTCAACTTTCAAATACATACATACATAGATAGACTCATCAAGTACATGAACGAGTCGATGGGATTTTGTGAAATCGTTAATTTAGAAATATGATAGGTGGTCTTAAACAAAATTATTTGGCTCTTCATACTTGATTACATATACCAAAAACAAATAAAAATAGAGGTCTCTGAAGTGATAGTTATTTCACGTTTTTTAAGAATTGAATTATGACATATTTTACATAACTATCTATACATATGTCGTAATATTTTCATGTACAAACACATTGTCTCTTTCAGGATTTATGATCGCCACTCAGTTCTTCTTTACGGTATGCCTGATAGGTGTGCTTATATCTACAGTTTTGGTGATAATTTTCTTCACTTGTTGTGGACCGGATCAAAGAAGATTTGTTATACTTATTAAAAGTATAGGGTATATAATGTTGGTAGCAGGTAAATAGTTTTACTTAAACATTAAATGGTATACAAAGAATTGATAGGTTTAATTAAATTATTTTATTAATTTCAGGTATTAGTGGAAGTATAGCTGTAATAGTATTCGCTTGTACTGGTAATACTGACGGTTGGATGCCGGATCATGCTAATAACTATTTAGGTAAACATTTTAATATCTATGAATTTCATAAATATAAAATAGTATACAAATACGCTTCGAGCTAGAACTTGCGTTGTTATGTATAAATTCAGACCTTTCATTTGATACCATACTCGGTGATCTTCGAACTAAACTCTCATTTAACCCATTCCAACTTCAAGTCCCTTCAGATCAAATAATACTCAAGTTATAGTTTTAGCTACGTAAAATGAGTCACCTTAATGAGCGGAAATGTTGTGAGATATGTGTGCTATTTAAATTCTATTTTTTTTTGAAGTTTCGAATTGATCTTATTTTACAGGTTGGTCATTCGGTTTGGGAGTAGTAGGAGCGGTCGCATGCCTCATCACAGCTGTGTTGTTCCTCACAGAGTCCAACATTCAAGCTAAAAAGCGGAGGAGGCTAAAGGAGTCTCAAGCACGATTTGAATTAGAAGAGGAATCGAAGGCGTAATTAATTTAGTAACTATAAATCACAATTTTGTACCGTCCATTTATGGTGCCTTAAAGATATGTGTATTACAATGTTGGTGTTTTAAGAGTATATGTTACACATCAGGAATAACTAAAGATATAGCATCACATGATTGAAATTCTTTTATAGTATTTTAAGTAAATCTGGTATATTACATAATCGCAATAATTAAGAGAATCACGTTTTTATAATTTAATTTTGTATATTGCTTTATTACTTACATAAATCCACCGAAACCATTGTGTGCCTGTACATTACATGTTCTCTAGTATATTTTATATTTTATCAATATTAATGTATTATTTAAATAATACTTTAGGTTTCTTGTAATTTGTTTAAAAGTAATGACAAAAAGATGCGAGTGTAAATGTTTTAATATTTAAAATATATTGAAAGTTTATGACAAAATACAATTGTTAACCATGTTATGAATATATCTACATATATGGAAAGAAAAAAAACCTGTGTAAATATTTAAATGTACGCGCCAATGATTTGTAATTGTTAATTTTAATACTTAATGTGTAATTTAAGACAATGCCTATTGAGCACCTTATTATTTAAGAATCTCTTTTATACGCATTTATTATCCGTCCAACATTTTGACTTTTTACTTAAGTACATTTTGTATGAATTTATTTTTGTTTATGAATTTATATATTTTCAAGGTGATATACACGCCGTCCAGTTTGAAATATATTTACTTTTTTTCTTTGTACACGCTATTTACAACTTATTTTAAGGTTTTATACACATTCGTTTTTATACAATCATTTGGTTATAAAATTATAATAATTTGAAGCATACAGACAATCTTAGATATTTATCGGTTAATTAGTGGCATGTCATTAAACTCTAATTTTCCACACTGTCACGTACCAATTTTAAAAAATATTTCATTATCATCTAAACCAGAGGCCAGCAACGCGCCGCCCGTTTAGTAAATTTTAGTGCGCCCCTAAATTATTAATTATTGTTTATTTAGACAAGAAATACAAAACTTAAACATATACTAACGCGAACTACTGTTTCGATAGTAGATAAGTAACTCAATAGCAAAAATAATAATAGCATTATAAAATTGATAAACGAACATGTTTTAAAAATATTAATCTTATTATTTTTATATATTTGTTGGGTCAAAAAATAGTTGGCGCCCGCCATGAATATTTAATTTAGTATTTCACTCTAAACATTAAAAACGTTGCCGACCTCTGATCTAAACTATAAAGGCTAATCTCAAGCTAGCTTATAAAAATAACTTACATGTAACAAATATATATTTTTTAAAATTTGTATTTAATTTCTTACAAATGAGCATGTGCAGCTAAATAATATACTTTAATTTTAAGTTACTTAAATAAATTTTTACTTTCTTCAAATGAGTTGTTATTTTTGAAATTTATAATTTGTTTTATATCTATTCTTGGTGTATTATAATTTGGATATTTGTAGAAAATCCATTTTCATGACTCTCTGAAACAGGAAGATTTTTGTGAACAGCTCAATTTCGACTACCTCGTGTCCTCGTCTCGAGGACATTAATATACAATTTTCAGTTTTCATAATTTTTAATTCTGAACTCTGTTTTCACTGGATATTCTATTCATAATACTAGAAAATCTTATTGTTCAAATGAGATATGGGCTGACAGTCAATATTCTAAAGTGAAACACTACTCACAATCTGGTAAGTTTCACATTATCATGTTTCTCGTTCTTTATACGGTTTAAATCGCAATGGAGAATGTTATTAGGTATGCCAAATAGGTTGAAAGTTTTTTACAGTATAGCTTGTACCTATACAAATACACTGTCTTTTGTTGCAGTCAAAAATACCAAGTAGTTTTCATTTTATAAGCTTTTAAACTTTCGAGTTCCGCTAAAGTCACGTGACCGCTTGTGACGTCACAAAACAGACGCCGCGCGGGCCGCGCTACTTCGCAGCAGCTATAATACGTGTGGGAAGCGCTATAGCGAGCGCATGAGCTGTCTGTTTTATGACGTCACACCGCCGCAATCGCCGCGTCGGGCGGTTACGATTTGTTTTGCTTATAAATCAAAAACTAATTGACGTAACAAAATAATTTTTTCAACAGTATTTTTTAATTAAAAAAAACAATATGAAAAGCTAAAAATCAAAATTTGTTAACATTCTTCATTATCACTGATAAGCATAATGCTACTTTGTTAAGGGGTTTTAAACACACTGTCATACGCGTTATTTTTTTTTAAGGCAATAAGAGATCCATTTTTTGATTTTTTAATATGACAAAGGTAATTTTCGTGAATTTTCTTATCTTTTATAAAATACATCAAAGATACATATTTGAAAAAATAATGTCCCTCGAAAGTCCTCATATCCTGCTCAAGTTTTTGAAAAAAATGCGTGATGTTTTGGATGTGACAGCTGTCATCTGGCAGGTTGACAGCTTCAATAATTAAATGGAGAAAATTCAAAATAAAAACTGAAAGACGCCGCTGTTGATAACTAACAAAGCGGTTTTATTTTGATGTTGAAATACTTGGGATTAATGAGAATTAATAAGCATCTATAAAAATGACGGCAAATAACGAGTATCCCAAAGCATCCAGTAAGTTACCTTTGGGCACGCCCATATAAATGCCATTATATTTGAAACAAGTTAGAATCTCAATAAACTATTCACAATAATCAGTTAACAAGTCTTTGAGTGTTTTAAGATAAATAAATATATATCTGATTACATGATTTACATGTTCAACCGGATTTTTTAAGTCTTTGAAAATTGTTGACATGGTTGATTTTTGTAAATAATGTTTTATATCACACATTTCAGACGCCACTTTGATAGGGGCATCAATAACATATGTGGCCGGATTATTCCTGCTCCTATCGTTTGCCGGACCATATTGGATCGAGTCTTACCCGGAAATGTTCTCGTCTTTCAAACACATGGGACTATGGGAATATTGTTTTGATCGTTTCCGCTTCCCCTCTTATCAGTTCGACAAGCTGTTCCATGGATGTCATTATATTTTCAGTGAAGTAAGATTATTATGAATACAAAAAGTAAATACAGAATAGATATAAGTACAGTATTTGCTTGAAACTTGGTTAGTGATCTGATATGATATGATATGATACAGTCTGCTCAAAACAATGTGAATAAACATAACATTAAAATTGTTAGCTGCACATTATAATTGTATTGGATGTTGTAAAGTGTGTCAAATGTTATCAGACCATGTACTCAAGTTACCGGGCAAAGATACAGTATGGCTGCTTTAATGTTTTTCAATTGATGAACTTCTAGTTATTTCTGTAAAGAACATCAATTATAAAAATATTTTTATGTTCTTAGGAGTTCTATGTGATTAGAGAATGGCTGCTCCCAGGTTGGCTAATGGCAGTTCAAGCGTTTGTGACGCTGGCTTTCATTCTGTCCTTCTCGGCCCAAGTGTTGCTAGCTTGTGTGATTATAAGGTGGCCACTTCGGGCTGTGCTACGATATGAATGGATTTATGTGTCATCTGCTTTTGTTATGATTGCAGCGTCAAGTGAGTTGCTACTATAAGCTTTCTTGTACCAGGTTTTAGTATCAATAATTAATTAAATTATTCAAAACAGGATAAAGAATTATAAAATAAAGTGTTGTTATAAACATCAAGTATGTTTTATCCATTAATCTTCATGATTCAAAAATTTATTAAAATTAAAAAAGAAATTTATATTTCTAGTATATTCTTAATTCACAAATTTATTTTCAGGTGTCTTCCTGTTCTTAGCTGTGATTATATTCGGGGCAAACTGCTATCGCAGAGATTGGCTGTTGTATCCTTCATTTAATGTTTTGTCATGGTCATATGCATTTGCTGTTATTGCATTTATATTGTTTGGTAAGTTACAGATTCTTAATAAAACTAAGACTGAATAAACACTTTTATAATGTTTAATGTACTAACTACAAATTACATTTAAATTGCTTGTTTAAAAAAGTCCATGGATTGTTTAGTTCTTTGGACCATCTGTTAAATTTAAAATATTATAAACAATTTATAAAATCATTTTTAAAGAGCAATTACTCGGAGTTTTTGCCAGTTCTTTTCGGTAGAGATAGCTAAAAGTGCCTCAAAGAAGGCTGATAGACTTTTCCTGAATGACTGTAAGAGTTTCTTCTTAGTTTTTTTGCTAGTTGCATTCTGAACATAGTAATGATTGCTATGGGAATTATTCATAAGAGCCCCAAATTTTACATAACTGATAAACAAAAAATTTTTTTTTTTCTAGGCGTGGCAGCAGTTCTATTATTCTTAGAGTCGCGAAAGCTTTATGAACTTCGTTTGGAAGCAAAGAATTTAGTGGCGCAAATGCAACACAGTCAACCAGAACACGCTTTGCATCAACTTCGTGGTCAGTTGCAACAACAGCAGATAGGGTTTTATAGAAGTTAAATCAAATATTAAATGAGAATTCGAATCTTGATAAAAAATCACTTGATGTTTTAACTTTGTGCACTATAGCACGGATTTCTGTAGAATAGCAATGAATTTCATATTATTTATGAAATGATTGTGCATCTTGGCACTATCATAGCAACATCTTGGCAACACAACAGCAGTTTTGTCTTCAGGCTAATTAATAAATGAATTTGTCTAGCAAATTAATATTTTTGTAATAATTATTAACTAAGAATATTCCTTTTTACTTGAAGTGAAGTATAAGTATTTTTTTACTTAAAATTACTCCGTCCGAAAGATCTGAAACTTACATTATGATCTATTTTATTTTTACATATTTGTCTTTATATTTTTTCCAGTAATGGCATTTAATGAATTTTAGTTCACTTAATTTTTAGTACAAGTGTATTGTGTTTAGTTTAGTTTAGTAATTATTAACATTAGAATTATTTGTTTTTTACAAAATAGGGCAAGCCCTTTTTACCAATAAGCATGACTAGATATAAAATATTTGACGAATAAGAGATAATATCAGAATATTTTAATTGAATTTGTGTAATCCGTCCAACAAGGGTTAAAATCCGACATTTTAACAATAATTATGATGTAGCTTATATTATGAAATAAATCTATTTTTTAAATAAACTAAAGCATTTTATTGATATTTCTGTATAGACCATTTTCATCTATTTTATACGTCTGTATACAGTCAAAAGATGACACTTTCGTGTGTATAACATTTGTATTAAAAAGTGTTATGAAGTTGCAAGTGAATTGAGTGGTTGCCAATAGATTTTTTTAAAGGGAAAGTTTAGCTACGTGGTAATAGTTGGAATTAGAAAACTCTTGTTTATCACATTATCAAATTTACTTGCTTACCTGGCTTTTTATATTGTTGAGAAAGTTTCAAAACGTGATCCATTGTTTCTTGGGGTATGTTACCATCAATTACTATTAATGGCGCGCTTTTCAAAATGTCTATGTGTTTATTCACCTAAAACAGAAATAAACCATATAAAAGTTCTTGTGCTTAATTACGGTTCAGAGAAAAAACAAAAACTTGTTATATTTTTCTTTCTCATTTGAGGGTTTTAAACGAGTTACTTGCATAAGAGAATTTGTTTAAATTATTTCATAGGATAACGGTTAACTTACGAGATCGATCGAAATGCAATTATGAATTTCCATGTCCCCTAGACCAATTAAGCATTCTCCTTTTTTGTCGAACGTGGCAGCATATGTCGCCGTACGTGCTTCCTTTGTGGTACAATCTAAGTAATAATTATACATTTTTTCATTAGTATGGTCCGCATAAAATATTTTAGATGATTTAAGTAATGTTAGTCTTTTACAAGGCTTGTTAATAACAGTATTTTAGGTGCGATGTAATTATGTTTACGTCTGAACATATCATCTACTTGCTTGCATGCGAGCTAGTAAGGTATAATTAATTAATTTAATATTTTTTATAATTATTTTTATAACATAACATATATATCTTATACGAAATTATACAAATTAGCAGTTTCGGCGTCAATAACACACAAACATCCAAACATTCGAACTATTAGTAGGATTATGAGACCCGGGCTGCATCTTGAAAGGACAGTAAAAAATATAAAGGAGAGTTTTGTTGAATGTGATTTAGTTATGTAACAATTTTATTTACTTACCTTCAAGTATAAGTCCCGGAGTAATATTCTGTAAAAATTGGCCATCCGCATCATCACCTATTGCAGTGAGCAACTTCGTACGGCCTTTTTGCAAACGCCATAACGCTTCAGCGATGTTGCGGCCCACACCGCCACCACATTGATATGTAGTACAAGCATGTGTACTTCCATCCAACTGCAATATAAAAACCCAATTTATGTATGCCACTCGACTTTGTGTGAATATTTTACATACAAGAAAAAGATAAAGTTGTCCTGAATTCTTTAAATATTTGTATTTGGTTTATAACGTTTTCATTGAAACATAGATAAAATTTATCATAATACAGTGTTAAACACGTTATAAATATCTTGTATAATAATATATTAAATATAAGATAAATAAGACAAAAGCTCGCCTAGTAACGTATTTGTTTCCATTCTTCATACGTTGATTTGTCGATTTCGTAAGAAAATAGTAAAAAGTGCAGTAAATTTCTATACTGTATCTAGGTTACATGCACGATCATGAATAATACCTGTACGTGAAATAAAGTTTAGCCCAGAATATTGCAGTGGCATGGTTGGATTTACATAGAGCGTGTTAAGGAGTTTGTTGTATGGCATGCCGCATGCGATTTATAATGCACGCGGTATCGTCACGGGACTTCAGGCAGACTGGTAATTTAAACTTTCCTGCATAAATGCCGGCAACGTTTACTTATATTACGTTGTAAAGCCTTGTTTATACTAGGATTTTTTAGTACATCTGTATTCATATTCTGGAAGCTTCGAGATGTAGTGGATCGAATTTATGCCGTGCGCAGTATGCTGCATGTCCTTTTTAAGAGAGAGGTGATACCTCTCTTCTTAAAAAGGATCTTTCTTAATTCTTTTTTTTATATTTCTATATCGGTACATATACTGGGAACGGGAGATTTATCTAAATTCAATTCGGATTTCAATAGCCAGCGCATACGCATCTACGTAAGCGTAGCATGTAAGCTATTGCGGTCGATAAGACGAAAATATGCCTACTGAAAAAGATAACGTGATACCTATGTGATAATCTTTCAATATAGTTAAAATAAAATAAAATAAATAAAATAAAATAAAATTTTATTGTCCATCAAATAACACAAACAAAATGAAATAGTCAAAACTTAAAACTAAATGGTTTTTTGAGGGACAAAACGGAGTCGTCTCAGCTAGTGCTATCCGAGAACGACGTCTCGAACAGCGCTGATTTTCGGACGCTCCTTGCTTCCTAGGATGGTATGCGGGAGAGAGAGTTCTAGTTCGCCCTTTTCCTAATTGACCTCTAATACAGGAAAAAAAACTTAAAAATAGTTAAAAAAAAATGTAACAAAAATAGTGTCTTAACAATATATCTTTATATAAGAATTATTCTATCGGCCCTTTGTTGATGCTCGTGTGCTTAGGTGTGTGTGTGTGTGTGTGTGTGTGTGTGTGAGTGAATATGTGTGTATGTGTTAATATAAAGTCTACATGATTTATTCCTAGGGTTATTTAATATTCTATACAAAATATGCTCTAAAATTAAGTGGGTTCCAGCAAGACTCGATCAAGTTCATTGCATCAATTTGTTTATTTATAAGTGCTAATTTATATTTATATTTAAAAGATGTTATATTAATTTTTATTCGCATAGGTGGAGGTAAGTCGTTCCAAATTTTTGATGCAGTAAACTTGAAACAGCCTCTGTAATGTGCCGATTTATGTGATGGTATTTGTAGTAAGTTAAGAGTAGTAGACCGAAGATTTCTACAGGATGAGTCCTTACCCAATTGAGTTTACGTTTACGTTTATATGTATAAATCAAGCAATTTCGTTATGAAATACATTAACAAAAGAAAAGGATTTTATAATGACATAAAGCAGTGTGTAATCATGGGCCTGCAACGGCGCGTTCCTTGAACCGATAGTATCAAGGAACTGCACGCGACTGTCCAACAGAGGAACGAGGAAATTATGCGACCTGTATGTACTACATCTTTTTGCACTGTACTTAATTCCTAATAATAGCCACCTGCTGTGGAACGCGTGATTGTATCGTTAATTTTGTTTACTGTTTATAATAAGCAGGTATTTTAATACTCCGTAGTTTCAATGGATTAGTTCATGGTTCAGCTAAATTGTGTTCTATAGCTTTGATTATACTTTATGAGGTAAAATCTGGCAGTTTGAATCTGAGATAAATTTGGAACTGTTAATTGATTTTTTTTTATTCTGATTTAAGAATTATCGTTTTCAGAATAATTTACTTAATCACGTTGGTCAAGATTAACATTGGGGTTGAATTATAACACGAAAGAATAAAAGTGAACGGGATACACGAGCTGGAAGGATCCTTTAATATTTAAATTAGAAAAGTTGTCTAATTAAGATGAAAACACCATTAATATCTAAATCTACTTAAACTTGTTTCTGGTACGAGGCACATGGGGACTATACTTATTTGCCATTGTGTATTATGTTACCTCCATAGTATTATCTGTGGTGCACATTCTTCAAATAGAAATACTAAAATTCCAATATGAAATATCTTCTTTTCCAAATAAGCGCAACGTTCAAACCACAGTGACCGAAATAATAGCCCTATTTGCATAATAACAGTAGTTCTAGATAATCGATTCACAGGAAAGTCGATTGTATCATGTGTGCATTTGATTGTTAATTGAATCAAGCTAACTTGATTGTGCTTCGCGCAAATCTAGTAGACATTTCTACAATCTTTCTACTTAATTCGAAATATATTCATAAATATGGTTTTATTTTGAGATATCTCTACATATTGTTCTGTTGTGAGAAGTGTGAAGTGAAATTTTATTTACAATTTAGTTGGAATGAATAACGACTCAATGATTTGCAAATATCTTAACGAATTTTAGGAATGCTTGACCAAGAATTGGGTTACGCTCGTACTGGGAACGAACAGAAAATCTGCATCTCTAGTATATTTGTCGAGTTTTATCTCATTTCTAATCAAGTGTCACTCTCAAATTTATGGCGATTAAATTTACATAAAATATAAATTATGAAGGCAAAAAATATATTATAATATCAGATATTATTATTTATTAGCATATCGCCCGAAAATAGGAATTTAGGTTATGAAAATTCCTGAAATCTCTTCAATACCTCTAATTTAGGAGATCTCAGGAATTTTTCTCGTGAAAAACATTTTTTTATAGAAGAAAATGGCCGTCTTCCATCACTTAATAGATTTTTGGAAAGTTTTAATCTTCCCAGCACCCTATATAAGGTGCAGTGCTAAAAATTGAGTCTGTATAATTATCAAAAATATAAAATATATATTTTTGTCGCTTAAGAAGCCATTGATTAGGTGCATATATTTAGAAAAAAATCTAAAATTTAGTAGATACCTTTGGATAATATGGGTTAAGATTGGCGACATATTCGCGAAAACTGTGTATCATTTACGTCCTTTGAAAAAAAAAACCAAACCGTTATTCCAAATTTAAAAACTTTATCTTTGAATTTTAATTTACAGTCATCAATTTTCACAACAAGTTAATCAAAAAATATTAGTCATCAAATAAAAACACTTTGCTCAGTGAAAATATTATAAAAGGTGTCGTGTTTCGAATTGATTGCGGGTTAATGATTTATAGATGACGTGTATAAAATTTCAATTGCTTCTACAGTAATATTTCGAGTACTCGCTTTTTTGTGTATTAATGACCCCATTATAGTAAAAAAATAGGTGCTGATTTCTTGTTGTGTAATTATGAAATGTGTACTAATTGTAGCATTCATTTGCGTTAGATTTAAAATAAGAAATGAAAACACTAACTTCAGTCAATGCGCAAGAACAACATGGCATACAAAACTTATATCATGCATAAAAGCATAATCAACTCATATGCAAAGTAAATGAAGAAATTATTGATATTGAAGAAGAATTCTCTGAAAATATTAAAACAAATCATATTACTCCAAAAATATAGAGGGCGGACTTTTTCGTAGTAGAATTTGTACTGATTATAGTATAGTAACCAAAATACAATTAAATTGCTTTTTTCAGTATTCATATTTTAGTAATGAGGCATTCATTTATTACATTTTTGGTAAACACATAACGTCCAAAAGCAATATTTAATTTCCTACACAAAAATAAACAAAGTATCTAGCTGACCTTTTAACTTACCATAATAACAAAGGAGGTAAATATACTTTCATTTATGTGCCCATAGATAACTTCAAGTAGGAAGTACTATAATTAACCGAAAAGAATATAACCACGCTAGCTTTGAGCCGCGGCTCTGTTCGCTTGAATTTCTCAAGGGAATTTGATGTATTTGAGATAAAAGACCTATATTCTTCCCTGTACTTCGAACAACATGTATGCAAAATTTCAAGGTTGGATGTTAGATACGGCATGAAGACGTTACAAACAAAGAAGCTTTGTCACATTTATAATATTAGTTGGAATACAAACATAAACATATCGTTAAAAAATAGTACGTACTAAGTTGCAGTTTTCAGAGCAAAATACAAAGAACGCGGCGAGCACTGTCTCTAACTATCTACAGTCGCACCTGAAATGGAAATAACGAAATCAAGAGACGGGCGTGATTTGACCAAACAGCACAATTTAAATATTTTTGCATGTTCACGGTAGATATTTGCAGCTTTAAAGCTTTAGAAACAGTTTTAGGATGAATGCAAATATTTATTATTGTGTTAATTTAAAGGACAATAAAACACTTTTAAAAAGATATAGCAAAGCCTTTTACATAAAATGTACAGGAAGGTTTTATCGATTTGAACGATCTCTTCCATATAGATCAGTGAAGATTTTAAAGATGGAAATGCATTATTATTGATCATCATAAAATAAAAGTTCTAAGTGCCAAATATCGAATTGAGTGAATGAAAAATAGTAAGCAATTCGGCACACGATGATTCAAAATACGTAATATAAGATTCCGTAAATTGTCAAAATAGTTGAAATCGAAAAAAAATGTTCCTTCTCGACTGAATTTCGGCCACGGTGGCCAATCGCTACAGAGACAGGCAACTGCGCGGGAGATATTATAGTGCGCAAGCACATGGGCACTCTCCATTTTTTTACTCTTATAACCCGATGGGCAGACTGATACTACTAGAGAGAGGTCACGCGCAGGACCGACGGCTTTATATGCTCTTCGAGGCACGAGGGTATTCCAACACCGCCAACTTCCAGACTAAGAGCTGTTATTGGCATTTCTTTGTCAGAAATATTTTAGTAACATATAATTTTGGCCCCACCCGGGATCCGAGACCGAGACCCCTCGATCTGTAGTCAAAATATAAAAATGAACTAAATAATTGATAACCCTAATTATTTCTTTTTTTATAATGCCTTTTTCCAAAATCAAACCGTCTTATTACAAAACCCAATAAAAATCTGGGATAGTGGGATAACAGTTTTAATTCTTTAAAAAAATATTTACGTGTTATCTCTACATTTTTTTATTTCCAAAAATAATCTTTAATAGACGTTATTTTAAAATACGAATTCATATTTTCATCAATAAGCTTGTGAATGAACGGATAAGTTTAATTTCGGAAATTTACCTATAGTCGGGAAAGTAATACAAATATATTTGTTCTGGCGGCGTAGTGCAAACGTCACCTTGGCAACGTCGTGGGCGAAAGCTCTAGTAGAAAATTAATGATCAAATCCTCGGTCAACTTAATTGCTTGCTTTCCAAGAAGGCACATCCTCCGAATCAAAACAATTACTAGAATAGTCTTTTCTATATATGTTTTATACAACCACGATTCTATTTTAAAGATTGCTGTGTACAAACTGTTTTTTCTAGTAAAATAGTATAAAAATGCAATAAGGTGCACTTTCCAATAAAATAATTATTCCATATCAATCTTATTCACGTTATAATTACAGCGTCAATCAGTTCCTTATATTACTCATGCATATTCCGTTCAAGGCTTTGCGAGCTTATTATGCAGAATAATACTCTATTATTTGAGCTTACGTCCTTAATTCCCCACATTACGTCAATTCTCATTAATGGTGTGCTAATTATATCCTATTATAATTATGGTATTAAGTGGTCTTTATATTCCTATTTTTTTAGTTAAAATTTAAAAAAATATTTTATAAATATTAAATACACCTTCAAAATATCGTATTTTTTTATTTTCCAATAATTGTCATACCTACACGGACTATTATGGTTTATAAATCATTTAATATGATATCCGCGATAAAATAAACCTATGTTCGATTTAAAAGGCTCGTAATATTATTTTGGCATAAAACAGCTGGTTTTTCAATGATTTTGCAATGTGGGAGGGCGCTAGGGGGCGGCGGTATCGAACGTGGGCGCGCCGCCCCGCGCCACTGAAGCCCTACCGAAACCAGTCTGCCAACAGACCTCGCGCGCGCCTGACGTGTCCACCGCACCCTCACCGCACGGGTCACCCAACAACCAAACACACTTCACAGTATAACCACTACAATGGACTCAGTCGTGTGATAAACATATACGAGCTTTTGTTAGAACTTACAGTTTACGTGATTTGGGCTCTCTTTAAATTGGCAAAGGATATTTATAGTGTGATAGCAATTAAAATGATTTGTGAGAAAGTGTTTTTCGCATAAATAGGTAGCAGTGGCGGCGGTTCGTCTACGTCATGACACACGGTACGCTGAGAAATTTTCGCTTACGTTTTCCATAAAAAATTATCTGTCTAAGATTGTAATCGCACTTACTTTGATCAAAAAGAAATTGTTGAAAGGCTCTTTATTTTATTAAATTAAGAATTAGCTTAATATTTGTCAATAATAAATATATTCATTATTAGGACACTCTTGATTTGATTGGATTCGACTGTATGGATGACCTTGAATATTTGTTCTTTTGAATATTACGAAAGATCTAGACAAATTTTAATATGAGTTTAGTAGTAGGTACCTAACTTATTGGATAAAGTAATCATGTGCGTGCAGGAGCAAGCATGTTAATGAGTTTCGTCGTTAAAAGTCAAATATTTAAACTTAAATACAATAATAACATTATGTGTTACATTCTATGAAGAAAAAGAAACAACTAAGGTTAAAAAAGAAAGTCACTTTCTTCGGAAATTATTCTTCCAAAATTATAATGCTCTCGTATTTTGCTAATAGTTCTCTTGTATAAAATTAAGACGAAGAAGAAGACACACCTTTACGCCTTTGCAGGCACTAATCAATTAAGAAATATGTATTACTACACCTTTAATCCTGAATCTCTTCTAAATATTTTAGACTATGTCATATAAGGACTTATTATTGTTTCATCGATGTCTTATTATTATTTTTAGATTACATATATATAGAATATCATCCGGTATCTTATAGTACAGCGATAAACAGAATATGGTTTCCTCATATTGAAAAACTATTGACAAATAGTTTTCGGGTAAAATGGCTACGACATACGGACAAATAGAAAGACGGGTCAAACGAAATTATTAAAGTTTGGTTTTAGCTATTTCGTTTATTATTCTATGTTTGAATAGTTATCATGCAATTATAGAAAGTATAATCCAAACAATCTTAATTGTGTCACGAGACACAAAATTAGCTTTTTAGATATTAATACCGGCATGTAGGATGTGTAAGAACGCAAATATGATTGAGTCACGTTAGCCCGATGTGCAGAATGTGAAGATAATAGGATTAAATGTTATATTAGATTAGGAATACACGATTTAGATTGGTCATAATATGTGAATGCTTACAATTTACGTATGTATAAAATGTAACGTAGCCAACGTCTTTTATTTGTTCCATATAAAAAAATTAAATTGTAATTACAATTATTTAAAAAACATTTAAAAGTACCTAAACATTTCTGCTTCTTCTACGCTACAAACATTTATCTTGTATTAAAACTGCAAATTGTTTAAAACAGAAATTTTGAGGTTTTATACCTGGCCGGATTTTGGACGAAAATAATATCTAGGTTTAATAGAGCATAAAAATTTCAACCAAATCGTGTGGGAAGAGAGATCAATGCGGGAAATGCTTAATTCTATATTTTCACTGATAAATTATACACGAATAATTTCATTTTATCTAAAATATGACTATATCTATAGTTTATGAAGCCCATTGTTGTTTTAAATTGAGACGTCCTATAAATACTATAAAAGGAAAAAACGTCCAGAGAAAAAATTATAAAATATTTTTACGTCATGTCTTATGGAATTTCATAATTTTGTCATACCAATTTTTAGAACAGACCCTTGAAATCTGTAGCTAAAACTTGAATCCGCACATTCCAGCCAGACATGAAGAAATATATCCATTTAACCATTGGCCAGCGTGGTGAATTAAGGCCTAAGCTCTTTCAGGAGGCTTAAGTCTGCAATGTGAACATTAATAGGCTTACAAAAAATTTATGGTTGGAAATTGGAGATTAATCGTGCTTATAATACGCTTTTTTTGTAATTTCAAGTGCTGTGGAGGACAAAATTATTATTTCTATTAAAAAAATATATATCGTAGGAATTTAAATTAAAACTAAGTATACTTTTAAACCTGTTCGTTTATTTCAGTCATGAATTTATTTTAATCAAGCTAAGCTACAGTTTACCCCCGATATTATTGCTGTCTGCATTAAAAATGACATAGGTAAACATAAAAAAGACAAAATCAAGATTAGAAGAAACGGTAGAACGAAAGATTGGAAGAAAAAATGTTGAAAATGTAAACTGTGCGGCTGAAAATTAATGCTAATATTTTTTCCTTGCATCACAAACTATGTATACATTACCTATTTTTTTAGCTTTTAATTTTTTGGATGCATGGAAAAGTCGCATAATATCGAAAAACTATTAGAACATACACATTCAGCGAGCAAACATTATAGCTACGTGAGTTGCTTATTTTGTACCGCTTTTTTGACGTCATTGTGTGTATCTACCAAGAGATATGCTATATTGTGCCACATTATCCTATTTATAGAAGAAGCATGAATTTTTGTATGTATGAATGTTTGCATATATGGCTGTACGAGTACATTACCTATACATCCAAGACATGAGGAGTGTTAACCTAAGTAAAAGTTCGGATGTCATTTTACTTTTTTATTATAGATGAATTCGTAGGTTGTCGTAAATTAAAGATCTTAACACGGATTTAAAAACATTATTTATTATTATCAGCATTTTTTTCATAAAAATGAAGTTGATGTCTATCTCGTAATTTATTCGCGCATCATTTAGAAACGGAACGGGTTCTTGATAACAATTCGCATGGAGCCGTGTCGTTTTCAAATAAAACGTATTAAGCTCTTGCAATTGTTATAAAGGCGTAACATCAGCCGCTTCTTTTTTATATGCACGTCCTATCAAATTCAAAACACACACACATAAACCAGATTATTACGACCTTGCTATCAAAATACCCGTATGTCCATATTAAATTAGTGCTGGACGGTGTTTAAGGACTAAATAATATAAAATCATTACATATTAATGTGGAGGGGTTCAAAGGAAAACAAACTGCCCAACAATAAACCTTTTACTTGTGAGCCCTTAGGGATTTTCACCGGAACTACGATCGTATTATCTGAGCTCCTTAAATAGATGTATATTGTACTGGATAAAATGTAATATAATATTGAGTAAGTTTATTGAGTTTATAGGTAGGGTAGGTTTTAAATAGAGAATGATAACGACTTTTTAACATTTTTTAAATTTCACTTGATTCATTACTTTTTGCATGCGTGCTATCAACAATTCAACACATAGAAAGTAGAAGCTGTTGATCTCATGAGCAACAGAGGAAACAGATAAATATTGATTTAAAAAATTTATGTTGAATATGAATAAATGTGACTGTGTATAATCATCACCACATCCAAATACGGTGGAAAAAGAATAAAAATAATATTAAGAATAAAATTACTATTATGTTAACTTACACGTGACTACTTTTATGTGTTTATTTGAGAGAAGTACCAATTATTATAAATACTTTTTCAACAGCTACATGCTAGATCATAATCGAACCCATTCATCAATATATATAGGTTTATGATTGGAGATCGATTATTGGTGCTGAATAAAACAAAATCACGATAAGCTCGAGCAAAAATAATTGAAAGCTTTTTTGTGTTATTTGTTAGGTCTCACTTTGATTCCGTCCATGTTGTTGCAATTTTAATGCATCATAACACTTATCGACAAATCGATTTTATATTAATAGAATGGTAGTATCATGTCGAACAAGGTTCATAGTTTTAGAAATTACATGCAGATCTTTCATATAGGTATATAACCTATCTATTCTCATTTCCTTGAGCAATCCTTTCTTTATCTCCTCCCTACTCCTAAGGCTGACATCTCAATATGAATTACTTCTAAACCATCTATTTTTTTTGCCATATCTGCCATTAAATAATCGATGTAATGGGATAAGTATAAACATAAAATTTTATCATCCCATATTAAAAACAAAAATTATATTTTATTGACATCGCCCATTTTTTACCGACGTATTTGATCAGTTACCACCGGAATCTAATATAATTGACTACGCTCGCATTTCGTAGGCTTTTGCTACGCAAGTTGCGTAGGCTGCATTTTTATAAGCTACCGACTTCGGTAACCTTTCTAATGAATGTTTCAAATATAAAAAATCTTTATTTCTCGCAATGACTGAGTATAGATATTTAGAGAAGTATAAGAAGTAATAGTATTGTTAAGGTTTCAAACCTAGTAGGTATTTAAATTTGTTTTATATTTTTGACTGCTAGTTTTTGCACTTGGCTTTTACTTTTCGCTTGAAATTTGGCTAATATGTTATTGCGTAAAGTTTTAATAAAATCCGTCAAACAGTTTTTGTGTGAAAATGTAGCAAACATACAAATTACAAACATACAACATGTTCCGTAATTCAAGGAGGAATACGTCACTAGACGATGGGCTTACTCATAAGTCATAATGCAATAAAAAAAAAACATAGTAAACAACATAATTGTCTTCAAACCTCAAAAAGCCAACACGCACTTATTGTCACAAAAATTAAATTAAAAAGATAAAGAATTAAAAATTGCAAACCGTTCTTCATTATCAGGTTAGACAATAGAGGCTATTGATTTTGCACTCCGTTCTAAACTGTTACTGAATTGCCAACTTTAACTCAATCTGATTGTTTGACTTTTTGTTCAAACACACTCGTCTTGGGAGTTCAGTGAGTACGACCAGGTACACCTATTACTGAGGGATATTTAAAGTGCTTTATAAAACTGTAGGTGATAAGTTTTGTACCTCTGGTATAATGAGCGGTGTCTTGATTATTTATATGCTGACAATCTAAATTATGCATTATTTTTTTCTACAGTTTGGGATATTTAACATAAATAACACTCATGGGCGGTATGTGCATTTTCTTCACTCTTAAGGTTATTATGTATGCCTGTAGAAACATCGAGATTACAAATTATTTGAAAAAGCAATTCATTGACCAATTGCAACACTTTCATAGTTTTTTCCATAGATTAAAGTAAAAGAAAGTTTTTAGACGTCCAAGATAAGATTAGTAAAGGTTAGAGTTATAGCAATTTTTCATAATTTACAGTCAAGACACATTTTTCAGAAATATTCTATTTACTTATTCAAAATTGTAATCTATTAATATTTAGTACAAAATTTTATAACAGCAAGTAACGGACATTTTAAAACTAATTGGAAGGAACACTAAAACCGAATCTGAACAACTTTGAGAAAAGTGTAGGTGTATAGTCGTAAAATACTTAAATATTTATTAAACAATAAACATACCGTACAATTGATTATAAAACTTCGCACGTTCCCATTCAACAATATATTTTATCCATGGCGAAACGTAATTTACGTAAGTATATCCTCATGAATGTCTAATGACCATTAGATTCAGACTCGGACTGAAATACAAATAGATACATAATATAAAAGCAATCACGTAAGTTGAACGCACCATTCAGTGGTTAGGTCGACAAACTTGCGCTGAATATTGTTTTGAGAAGAATATTGGTTCAATAAAATCGGCACTGTTCAAGACACAGTATGTAGGTCGAGGATAAAGCGAATAAATTAAAATTTCTGTTCTATTTAGGAAGTCTTACTCGTACATACGTATAGGCGTATCCAGAAAGTGGAGCTTCCTCTATTACAACTCCTGGATCCTTTGTATATACTTCGATCTAATGAAATTAATGCAAATATCTAGAGCACGTTTGCAATGCAATCTATTTCACATGTCTCGAATATTATAAGACATCTTCATGAAAATAGAATTTTATAAAATACTCATGAATGATTTAAAAAGACTAACACTAAACGAAACCAAACTAACACGAAACAAGATAAAATATGATATGAATAGCCACATATGTTACATAAAGATACTGCGTGTACCTTTTCCCAATTTATTGCTAGCTAAAACGGTATGGTTGCGGATGTTTTCTTGATGCGCAAATACGTAACATATGAGCGTGTAAGTTTTGCGCGGATAACCCCCGTCGGTTTACTTATTCATGCATCTATGATTCCTCCGAGGGAGAGTATTGCTCAGCCTCCGGGCCGTCATCAACGCAACACGTTGGGAGGGTTTTATTAAATTTTATATAGCTCCTGGATACAGCGCGCTTTTAAATTCCATTTATAAAATGATGTTGGATACCCGTAAACGGTTTTCATATTTCTAATCTTAAGGTCGTTTCATTCCGACTGCAATGAGTTTTCCGCTTTGGCACCTGTTTTTAAGTGGAACTTTTAAATAATAACGGAATACGTTTTATAATTTTTATATTTAAATCGAGTATTTCTTTAAGAACGCGTGCAATTTGTGAGCCATTGATTCCGCAAAAGCTAGTTTTTCTGGGGTTCATTTGGCACTGTGTAAAGTTTACACCACATTAATTCGTGATGTGGTTCTTGGCCCGTAGCCACTGCGCTACGTTCAATCGGAATTTCAAATGAAAATTCATTTTTCTGATATAATTTTAGCGTGTGTCACATGAGTCATGCGAAGGATATCGTTATAGAAATAAACACGTCGACCGAGCCATGTGAATAAAATTAAAATTTTATCACATAAATCAATCTATTTTTGGTTTATTTACCACCGTAAAAAATATTATCTTTATAAAAACACGTCGTTCAATGCTCAATGTTGTTTGAAAAGAAAACTTTGAACTAAATGTTTGTACGTAAGAAAGATACGAGTCAGAACAAAGGATATGCATATTTTAGATTCAATTTGCACTCTCGACTGAGTGTACTACACGCAATTGTAAACTCTCGTAAAACTTTTTGTTTGCACAAAGAACAAATTGTTGATCTTGTGTTTTTATTATTCATGATTTTGATACGACAAGAGGGATTTAGTCATTGCAAATACTTCTTTAAAAGTGTTCTTGCTTTCATTAATTAATATTACCTACGTAGTAAAGTTTTTCAAGTTGTATCTAATTAAAATGTTTCCGGGCCAGTTAGCAAGGATTTTACCGTGTTAGCAGGGACATCACACGCACGCATAGCATTAGGGTGAAGCGACAGGGATGCGGCTTGGCGCGCCGCCAGATCTCGTGGATCGTGAACCGCAACCAATTCCTACATTCGTCATTTTCATTTTTCTCTAATTACGACTAGAGTGCTTCTCATGAATATGTATTGTACGGAGAATATGACGTACTTAGTACTGACAATTACCATTTTATGTATGAGTGTTGTTGGTATTCTTATTTGCACGATAGTAAACACTACTTTTTTATCTATATAAGAAATATCATATACCTATAGAAAGACTAGGGAATAATTTCTAGTATTTTTAATTAGTTAAACAATAAAGAAACGTGCTCATTACGAAGTTATATAGCACTACAGAATGTATTCTCAATGCACAATCAGGCATCTAGATTTACGGATGCTCATAAAAAATTCTTGGATGCGGATGATTTATGTTTTATTTGCAATAAATCGTGCCTGGCAGGAGGTATAATTCCATTATTTTTCTATAGAGACACGGTGGCGCTAAAACATTGGCATGTAATTGACATTGACCCGGTGTCACTCCAAAAGTAGGTTAGGGGAGTGTTGATGACGCCTTACGAGTTACGATAGTTCAACTTCAAACATATCTACCTTGGAACTTGTCAATGGGAAGAGCACATAAAATAAAATAAATATAAGGGGAACGAATCATACTTTTGTTAATCGCTAGATGCTTTTATTTTCCTAACGCCCTAATATAAAATCATTCTTTTGTATCACATAATAATAATTTTTATGAAAACATAATTCAGTGTCTAATTCAAATCTGAAATGTGAATAACAGGAGTTATCAGATTATAGGCAGACATGGTAACTGATTTGAGATTATAGATGGTAAACTTCAGTATAATACAACAGTAACTAGACCATTTCTGTACATTCAATATTTTTTTAAAAGAGGACTTCCTATGCAATATGTATAGACTAGAATATAGTTGTATAGACCTCAAAACCAAGTATAGAATTTTTTTCTGTTTATCTGTTTGTATGTGCGTCAAAATTTGATAAAAATGTATATGCTGATAGACCAATATTAGGTGCGACTTAAAGGCTACATTTTATTTTAAAAAAGCGCTTTTTAGGGGTGAATCTCCATATAATTAATTCGCAAATATATCATTGTATGAGATGTCATTGGTCTATAAAAATGAAATAGTGATTTCAAAATAGGATTTTGACCCAATTAAATATTGTAAGCGATATACGCAATTTAATTATCTTTTTCATATATTTTGAATTTTCTTCTAATTACGCATTTTATACCTATTGCTGCATACTCACGTTATCGTTGTCTATGATACAACAATAGCTTAAAAAAATTCGATTGTAGGACCGCTCAGATATTTGACTTCTATTTATTTTTTATAATTTTCTATGGATTAATAGGGTTTACCAAAACCGCTCAATGCGTGCGCCTTTACAAAAGACAGAATTTTGTAGTCCACGCGAGGCAAAAAGCTAGTATAATAATAAGGAAGTAAATTTTCCTTTGCAGTATATACAAAGCGAAATTTGCTATCCGTAAACATTCCCTCAGGATATCCTTAATAACCAGTTAAAAATTCGGTTAGCCACAAATGGAATTTGGGATCTGGGAGGGATAGAAAGGTTAAATATAAAGGTATGGGACATGTAACTCAGATCCCATTGAAATACATCAAACAGTACAGTAAAACTGTTGAAATACTTGGATAAATTGATGCGGGTTAATATGAAAATGACCACAGTAATCTGAATATATTCATGAAATTCGATACAAGAATTACAATATGTAAATAGTTTGTGATAACCACAAAGGTGTGAGCTTGAAATAGAGTTGAATGTAAAACGAATTTCGAAGCGTTGTGAAAACATTTCATTCGCAGTGTGGATTCAGATGTGGCACAACACACAAGTAGCTATTATATTATACACTCATCGTTTATGTGTGGGAGGATATTTTGGAAGGTTAATGGACTATAAATCGGATTAGAACATTGCCGATCAAGTTATATTGTGGTGGTTTAAAGCTTTAATCTCTTGGCTGTTCAACGAGCTATACTTGACAGACTTTTTATTTTGATTATATTGATTGATCGGCCAAGCGAAGTGAGGTAGAGATCGCCGTGCGTTTGTATGTTTTTATGTTTGTATGTAAATATGAAAATCTTTGTGCGAAGATAACTAGAGATTCGTTTATCCAATGTTGATAAAATTTCGTAAGTGAATAGCTTAGATAAAAAAAATCGAGTTGAGAGAAGAAGAGCGAAATTGTGGGTGATTTTAATATGAATATCGGCTATATAGTGTGGTATCAAATGAAAGAACTTGATTTATACATTACAACGCGAGGATATGAAAAATGCTTGTGTTAAAATAAACAAAAGAAAATACTTATAATAAGAAATTTAATTAACATTACCTTTGATATAGTCTTAAAAAGGCTTTTCAGCTAGTCTGTTCACATACGATGTTAAATACATTACACTATTTATTCTCAAAATTAGGGCTTTGCTTAAACGTCCTAGGTCTGAGCTGGGGATCTAGACTTAGAATAATATATAGACCGACTACATATGAGTGTAGGCATTTTATTTCATCAAAAACATAAAACTGAAATGGCTTCTGCACTAAATTTTCTTAACGTAAAATTGGAAGTCTTATAAGAAAACATAAACGAAAGACTAAGATATATATAATAGTTTACAATGTATAGAGACTGCTTACTACAAAATATATGTTACTTGGTGAAAAAGTTCAAGACAGATGAATATTTTAACCGACATCCCAAAAAAAACCAGGAGGTTATCAATTAGGGGAGTGTCATTGTAACATTCGATTAAAAGCATCCATTTAATTTTATTAACAAAAAGTTAATATTTAATGACAATGATTTCATTTAAAAGTGGAACAAATATTGTTGTAGATAGTAATATGTAGTTTCAAATGTTAGAAAAAAGGATATATCTGAAGGTCGAAACATAAGTACTGTTCAACGCAGCTCTCGGGTTCACTACAAAGGCACTTAGGAAAAAACTTCGTCAAAGCTCTCTTAGCCTTAACAACGTTTGCCGGAAGTGACATTGTTTTATTGTACAACTTATTTCATTCTTTCTAATTAGTAGGATAATTTTCACTCAGCCTTGTTTCAAACTGCCTCAGACTAACGGGTTATATAATGGAGTTAATTTAAAAAATCTCTTCAACGCAACGGCTTCATATTTTCCGAATAATATAAACGCCTGTCGTAATAATCACTAACGGCCGTTTTCAATATTCTATCTATCGTTTGTTTTGCTTACTAAAGTAAGGCAAATTTTTTTTTTATTTTATTTGCACTTACTTTGATCTCAATATGCTGTCGACGGATAGCTTTTGTATGACTTTTGACAATCAAATGTCATTTAATCTGAGACAACAATCTATCCATAATCTTTGATACATTATTGAAAACGGCCGTAATGTAACATACCAAAAAACTGACAGAATAACTTTATTTCGTAACTATTTTACATAGAATATCCATTTCAGTTTCGAACAAGTATATTAATATCAAAAATAAATAGACGTTCCAGTCGAGATTTAATTTAAAAAGTCAGAAGTGCCTCTCAGTTTTAATTCGTACGAGTGCTTACGTGTATAACTTTTAATGAAAAATATACTCGTAAATTAAAAAGTACTGATGTGACGAAACCTCAAGTCTTCTCGACATGAGAGATATGTCAGAGTAAATCCTCAGAGAGTGCAGTTAGCGCCATGACAGCATTGCAAATGGCTGCTTCGCCGTCCAGAGGGAATAATAATTTGCGTTTTTTCCAGTTTAATTACGATGAAGTGAATTCTGCTGACGGCCGATATCTATTCCCCTTTGATATTGCTCTTAGATATGCACGTTTTATTGCTGAATGTCAAATATAAAATCAGTTCGTTTCTGAATCTTTTCAAATATTTTTTGTGACTAAATGAAGGATTGGTGAATCACATACATTTGATATTTCTGATATTGTTTATTTATATAGTTTTGGAAATTGCATTATATTAATATTTGACTGAGCGAAGTGAGGTCCGAGAGCTTTTGGACGATTGTATGTTTGTATGTAAGTATGAAAAGCTTTGTCCGACGATAACTTGAGTGATAACTTACATAGATGAATAGTTTAGACAAAAGACAATGTGAAGTTCAAATATGAGCGAAATCGGTGTGAGGGTTACGAAGACAGGCAGGTCAATAAATGAATATTTGTCCGTGGATATCGTAATCTATACATACAGGGTGTCCCGTAATGAGTGAAGCATCTCTTGAGGGATGATAGCTGAGCTAATAATCTATCAAAAAAACCCAATATAGGTCATACGAAAATATCACTGTTTTTGAGATATTGAGGATTTTGTAGTTTTTTCAAAAATGTTGACCTCGTCCAATGTTTTATATTACTGTGGCCGTAATTCTTATTTGTTTTTCATATTTTTTTTCCTATGTTTTCTTTATGAGTTGCTTTCTTGGATATATAAATAACATTTCATACTTAGTATCATCCTGGACGTATCATTAAAATAGGTCCCAAATTGATTTCAAAAAATAACTAACTCTCAGCCCGCGGCTTCACTCGCGTGGGCTTGGATTTTCTGTATTTTTAAAGAAGCGCGCGCTCTGTGAGATTTTGGTCACACCTATATCC
>LQNK01002372.1:255841-280373 GCA_001586405.1 Phoebis sennae | reverse complement strand
TTCTTGAAAATATTTAATGTACAGACACGGCTAGTCTACGATTTTATTATATGTATAGATAGTCAAAAACCTTCTTCCATTAATGCTCTATCTATCACATGGTTTTGTTTTCTGTCTTGTAGTTCCTCAGATAAGCCTTATATCTTTAACTTAACTTTAGCCTTATGTTATTAAGTATATTTATCCTTTCTTATCCCTTAAAATTATTTTATTTTTATGCACGAATTCACGAATGAAGCAAGTCTCAATATATAACAGAACTAGACTCAATGTAACAGTCGATCCTCTAAGTTCTCCTTTGCATAAAAAGGCCTTACTTTACTGGTTACTTAAATCTTATCTTTTTGCATTTAGCTTATTTGATTCAGTCGCTCTTTTATAAAGCCAAATATTAGTGGAATGAAAAGGGAGCGGAATTTAAATGGTGGAATACATATTTAATTCAATGAGAGTACATTTCAGCCCGGCCCCTAGAAAAAGTATTAAAGTAAATTGACGGGAACTCTAAAATTATATGGAAGCTGAGTTTTGGAATCCGTGCTTTTTGAAAGTGTTTGTTCTCTCTCGCTTTTACATATCGTATTAAAATACGACGCGTATTTCAACGTAACGTTGTGTATAATAATGAATATTTCTGAAAATAAGGCAGAAGTCATTTAAAATGTTTATTAAGAAATGATAATAAAAACCGACAAAATATTGTAAAAAAAAAACTAATATTACAAATGCGAAAGTTACTCTGTCTGCATCTTCTCCACGTCTAAACCATTGAAACAATTTTGATGATATTTTGTAAAGAGATTGTTTGAAACCCGAGAAAGGGAATAGGATAGTTATTATCCCCGAAATCTCACGGGAACAGTACGTATACGCGGATGAAATTGCAGGGCGCAGCTAGTGGAATGGACTTGCATATTCTCAACTGATAGATTGTAGATTATTTTAAAAGTTCTCTGCCTTTAAAATAGGTAACTTAAAATTAGAAAATTTTAAATTGTTAGTATAAAGAAATTAAACAATGTTGCATTTGATTATTAAAGAAACAAAGCATTTCACGAATTTAAGTTTTTCGAAACATGATAATACAATTGGAAATGATATTACAATCCGCAAAGGTTACACAAAACTGTGATTATTAATTCGAAATGTATGGATAGAAAATATGTTTGTACGCTGTTTAAATATGACCGAGAAAATTAAACAAAATCTGTATAATGAAGTGCTTATTTTGATGTGGAAAATTCCATTTCGTTTTGAGTAGCGAGTGTTTTTCGAGTGCGTTGGTGTTTGTTTCAATATGCTTATTAATTTGTCTAGCTTTTATAAACATTGATAAGAATTATATGTACAGTGGAACCTAATAAATAAATAACCTGGGACATTGAACACTACGCCACCTAGTCCCAAACAAAGCAGAGTTTGTACTATGGAAACTCAATAACTGATAGATATACTTAAACATACTTTTTGTTGTAAATACATGCTTACTATAGATAAACCAACACCCAGACAGTAGAAAATTACAATGTTCAGCACATCATAATTTTCTACTCGTGGGGATCACACCCTTCGGCGCAATATACCAATGCCACACTGCACCAATCGAAACCTGATTAGTTTAGTACCTAGAGGTATTCCACCGTGGAATAAGTCAGAATTAGAGTCTGTTTGGTTGCATAATAGACATCAGAGTAAAGGACTTTTTAATTATTTTTGGATCATAATCCCCTATTCCGTATCTGTTTTATAATTTTTGAAATCGTTTTAAGAGTGAGTAGCCGAGCATTGCACTATTGAGCCAGGCTTGCACCACTAAATGTAATTACCACCTCAGCAGGAGATCGGCGTGAAGCAGTATTGCTCTGTGTTAGTATTGCATCCTCCTTGATGGGACATTAGGAGAGGAGTAGCTCTCCTAATGTCTCATCAAGGAGGAGATAAAGACAGGATTATATCTTTATCTCCTCCCCTTCCTTCTCGATACTAGTATCGAAAAAGATATTTTGAGTTTGGTAATTGTCCATATAATGGTAATTACTCAAAATATGTTTTTTGACCGAGCGAAGCTAAGTTTCAGAATTGAGATGGCCCTGCGAGTGTATATTTGAGTCTAATGTTTGTTCAACGATATTTGAAGTATTGTTAAAATTTTGTAGGCAAGTTTAGATAAAATAAACCTTGAGTTCGAAGATGAGCGAAATCAGTTAGATTAATACAAACATACCCGAGTATAGTATCAAATGAAAGGTCTTGATTTATACATTACAACACGAAGTCTAGCTCGGAGCGAGCCTAGTGTAAATAAGGTGTCAGCAGCCACAACATATAAGACTCATAATAAATCTACTATATAAAGCTGAAATTAGTATTCTATTGTTTATCGAGAATCGAAAAATTTATTGTTGTATTCACATAACATAGATCGGCTGAAGTTTTTACAGTCGGGAGTGTTTATTTCGGCGACAGAATGTCGTGGTACTTGTCAAAGCTATAACGTTGATGTGGAAATATAATACATCGCCTTTCGAAGGATTTCCTTCCTGTTAGATTTTCCAGTATCCTGGTATTATTTTATAAAGAACCAATAAAATAAAATGAGAATGAATGAAATGATGATTCTTAAGATTTTATTTTCGATATGGTACCACTATTTAAAAATATTGTAACTTCTGATCCCGTGCAATTCCGTGATTAAAAGTAGCCTTAATGTTTATCCGAAACGTTACCCATATGTATACCAAAATTCATCGTAATCGGTTCAGTAGTTTCCATGTGAAAAAGAAACAGACACGCATATATATGTGTGTTTATATGTACATCCTCACAAACTTTCGCATATATAATATTAGTAAGATTGTATTATGTTAATACTAACAACTTCATTTTATGCTTTATTTTTGATTCATAAAAGAGATTTTGTCAATTTACTCGGCTATATTTAAACAGTATGTAAATATTTTCTGCACTCACAGTTCAAATTATAACAATTTGGAAATTATAACTTTCGTGAAGTAAAATGATGTTAAATGTTATAATCAGTTGTTTCGGAAAGTACATGTCCGTGTAATGTTTGTTTCATAATTAAATTCATTATTGCTTGTGTATTTAAATTAAATGGACATTTTAATGTTTTCCAAACTTGTTTATTTTTATTAATATATTTTTTAAATCAGGTTCGAGAAAATGAAATATAATATGAAACTATCATAATATAATTTTGATACATGATTTGAATTTAATTTTAAAAATCACGGCTTTTTTATGATTCCCTAATCATCATTTATCCGGACGATGTCAAAAAAATTATGTGACTTAAATTTACTTCATTCTTAATTTACAAAATATAACGTTATGTATTACAGAACGTTACATTTGGTACGTGTTAAAATACGGCTTGCATTTTAGATTAATACGTAAAAGCAAATGCAATAGAGAACAAAGCCTTTAAAACACGCGCAAGTTAACTTCTCGGAAATCACACAGTCCTGAAACTCAGCTTCTATATAATTTTAGAGTTCCCGTCAATTTGCTCGAATTGTACTTTTTGTGGGGCTAAAATGTGCTCTCATTGAATTATATATTCTACTGTTTTAATTCGGTTTCAGCGTTTTCGCTTATATTAGGCTTTAAGAGAAAGGGACTGAATCAAATTAGAATGAGCGTCTATTATTACATGCGTTGCGTTGCTTTTCATGGTCGTTGCGGCAACGCTGCGACGTTTATCATTGGTATTTACCTATGTACCCGTTGCATCGTCAAACACGATATTTCAACGGATCGACGGACAAGAAGTAGGGGATGGTGCGCTCTGTCATCGAAGTTCCAACGTTTTTTACCGTTATGACGTTTTGTGTCAACGCAACGCAGATGTGGCAATGCGTTGATCCGTTGCGACGACGCGATGCAACATAACGTAATAATGGAGCCTCTATCTTTTCAAAGCATGTAAAAAGATAAGAACAAAAATCTCCAAAATATTAAATTTTTGCTACGGAATTCTAAAAACATATGAAACGCGTAGTATCCAAAAATATATTAAACGGTGGCAGCTACAATAGAAAATGTATTGCGATATTGCTCCGATTGAAATCATATATTGAAGCCGTTGCATAATTCATGAGAGCCTAGTACGTGCGTTTTATGTAAAATTGTAAGTATGTTGATATTTTTATTTGACTTCTCCGGAAAGGCGGAGTTTTTTGAGAGTGGTGGTAGTACGATTTTACGCCGTCTTTTGGCATTTTTCTCAACCGAAACAGTGTGACTGGTGTTTTTTTTCATATAGATTTTTTTTATTAGATTTTGCTTTAATAACTTGACGTTGTTGTGACTATCATGATCATAACTAAGCCAGATACTATTCTGTCCGAACAACAGCAAGGATTCAATAAACTTCTATCCTAGCTACTGGACCTAGCTTTTAGCGTCCGAAAGCTAGGTCCAGAAGCTAGGATCAAATTCTTATATACGATCCTAACGAATGATTTATATCTTACAAAATTAATAGATAATGGTATCTGATGAGCCCAAAATTTTAATTGTTTATTGAATTTGACCTGATAAAAAACTGGAGATTTGAGTTAGTTTAAGTTTATGTTAGCTAGTGGCTACCCTTCCCAGATCATCCCATGTTAGGACCGACACTTTTACGTGCTATCCAAGGCACGGGGGTGTTCCAACACCGCCAACTTTTAGACTGAGGGCTACTATTTTTTTAGAAAGATCTGAATATTTTTTTTTCCCCACCCGAATTCAAACCTGAGACCCCTCGATCTATAGTCAAAGATGCAACCAGGAGATCAACGAGACATTAATTTAACGAAAATACTACACATTAACCATTACCTTTCGTGAATACCACATGCTATACTTATCGTATTTTAAAAACCGTCCAAAAACAAGCTTTTCCCCTATTACAAAAATGTATTTTTAACTATCGCATATAATGTACAATAAACCACCGTTGAGAGAAGATAACAAAGCTTTCTGAAAGTAGCATCATTACGTTTTGTATTAAAAGACATTTTATTAGATTTTTCTCTAAGTACTTTATTACTAGAACTGTTTGTTTTTACAGTTCATATAAAAGTGCAGTTCAAAGTTTATTTTCTCTTGATTTGTCAAAGATCTTTTGTTATTTTTCCTCAAGTTTGACTGTTAAAATGATATTTATTGAAAAAAATGTATTTTAAAGAAACTACAGATAGAATAATGTTTGGAATGTATTTTCAACTTCGTAAAGGAAAATGCAACAAAATAATGCGTTTGTGTTGGAAATTCTCGGAGAATGCATCGTTATTTTAGATGTTATTCTTATGAAAATTGTATGAAAATTTTCTTATTGGTGCATGTTTGTAGATGGTGTAGCTTTATGGAGTTATCTTTTATACATTTAGTGCACATCATTGTGAAAATAATTGACGAAATGCACCATTGGAACAGTGGAATTTAAGAAAAATATATACAAGATAACTTCATTGATAGATGAGATCCTTTCTATGAGAGGTTAATAAAATTTAGTATGAAAAATCTCGACCGATACTATAAATATATTTTTATGCAGCTGGGTATTGTTTGGTTGATTACAAATAACATTTTATATATTATACCTTTTTGACATACTTCTAATGAAAACATACAGTTTTAACTTGTGGACCAGGACACTTTTCACGTCTCCCAGGGGTTGAACCCAGGATTTCTCGCTTAGAACGCTTGACGCGTTAACCATTGAACTAGGCGGTTAAATCTAAAGATTAGGTTTTCAATATAATCAAACATTTCCCTAATTAATGAAAGCATTTACAGCATGTAACGTGTAGAATCGCGAATTATCAGATAAACCCGACATATTACTATAATCTATGGTGTTAATACCATTAATGATAAATATTCATTATCCTTATACACGAAAAGTAATTTACTCACAATGTTACGCATTGAATTTGTCATACTAGTGTATAAGATATTACAGCTCCGCTTACCTTATACAGGATGGAATATTGTAATGTCACCTGAAAGGAAAGTCATAATGTTGTAGATAGAAAAATTTATTCAAAGAAAACTTTCCCTTATATTCGAAAAATGAAATCTGCATTCAAAAATTTGCTTGCGACACCGGGGAATCAAATCAACTAAAATCTCTCTAAGAATTGATAGATTAAATCACCATATTTAAAAGAAGTATATGAGACAGGTAGTTATGTCACATGCAAGAAAATTAAAAAAAAAATCGGTTATCTTTGCATGTACATAGTTTACTTTCCCATGGAAGGAATGTTTTGTTTTAAATATTCCTATCTTCAGTAAGACTACTATTCCTCCAGTAAAGGAATCTTTTATAGATACATTTTTACTTCCTTACTATCCCTTCAGGTGACAGTACGAAGTTCTACCCTGTATAGTTAAAGGAAATAGAAGTGCGGATCAGATAAACCCAACGTGTCCAAAGGCTCGGGTCCATTCTCAGCAGGATTATGGGCTTGCGATGGGAAACGAATTTTAAGCTTCTTACAGGGGACAAACGGTGTAATTTTATGTGAAATTTATTGGTTATGTTAGCTTTATATAGATATTATATTATGTAATATGGTTTCGTAAGTTTGTAAAACATTGGCATGAAAAATTCTAGTTAGCTAGTTAGATAAATAACAATATAATTGCATGTTCTGCAAATCAATGTCAAGGGTAGTGACTATTAAGTAGTATTATTATCAAGCGCATATTTTACGTGAGAGGAGGACGCTACTCAGTTCCTTCATGAAGCCCACCAGTCTTCCATGATTAACTAAGGTTCCCAGGGATAACCTCGGCTCTCCCAGTTGTTTTGCTTTTTATAATTACTAAATATACATAATGATTAGGCTTAGGTATACTAAGAATACTATTTCCTCTCCTTCTAAGCGAGTTAGCGTATCAATATTGTTAACCTAACTAAACTATTAGCTCGCTCTGAGCTAGACCTCACGTTGCTATGTGTCAAGACCTTTCATTTGGTACTCAAGATTTTTCTTTATCTATTCTATTTGCGTTCAAAATTTTATCAAAATCGGATTAACGATACTCCAGATATACTTGGACAAATACCGCCTATTTGACCTCCCTATTGTCGTTACATCGTTTGTCATGTTTGTGAAAACCAAGCAAGTCCAGAAACTATTAACTAACTTATGATTATTATTTTCGAAAATTCATTTAGCTCCACAAGAAATGTTTACAGATATACAAACCCATAATTCTACATCGTTTTCGAAACACCAAAAACAACAAACGTTAGCAATAAAATATCATGTAAGAGATATTACGAGTTGTGTCACAATATAACGTACCCTCCAATCAAATCTTTAGCTTATCGTATTATAACCCCGGGCTACCCTTAAACCTTGTCAAATGTATTTATTTCACTTTCAGATTTTACTGTGATATTCTCGAATAATGCTTACGGCGTCTTTAAAGTCGCTCTTATTATGTTGTACTTGTCACTTTCACGATTAATGCAATGAATTTTATGAATTCAATAAGTTTAGTGTATTATTAAACAGTTTATTCATCCAGTGATAACCGCATTCTAGATTTTAATTAAGAATTGTAGTTAGACTTTGATCATTAAAACTCAACCGCATTGATTTTCGAGGAGTTCTTTAAAATATCAACCTGGATATTTAGATAATGAAGAAGACATTGGATGATCAGACTAACCAAATTTCTAAGGGACCACACAGACTCTCTACTCTTTGAAAGAAAGAAAGAAAGAGAGAAACATTTATTAAGACACACACAATTACATGTATACAGGAAAGAACATCAACAACACATTTACAAACAAAAAGATATATATAACACGTAAATTTTTATTGATGAGGTTGCGGTGTGTGTCAAAAAGGGATACCACTCAGGATTTTTTGTGGCATTAAGCCACAACACTGATTTTCAGTGGCATTCTTGGCATTCTTGGCTTTCGAATACAAGAATTTTCTAAATAGGATCCACTAGGATTTACCTACAAGAATTTCCATTAAAACAAAAGTTCATATAGATGGTTGTAAAGATAAGAAAATTAGTAAGAAAGAAAAGAGAAAAAGAGTGGATTTCATTTTAAAATATTTATTAAACATTTCTCGTGGTTATTATCCTTATATTCTTATTCTGTGCTTTTTTTCTGTTCTTATGGAATAAACACCTGATATTAATTGGTGATACGGTCTGGGAAGGAGCACGCCCGCTTAGAAGAAGCATTTTTTAATATATATCGTATGGTATTTACATATACCAGGGACACAGAATCACCAAGGATATCAACTCTACGGAAACGTTCACCCATCTTTAGAATATAAAAGATATCAAATACCAATAGTAACCTGAGCCGGAATTGTTTTTGTTTCCAATATGCACCCTACCTGTAGTTTCCTGTAACCTTTGCTCCCTTGTTTTGATGTGTCTTTTATGTTTAACAAGCTTTCTTTCCTTGATTAGAGGTAAACTTTAGGCGGATTTACTGTGTCGTTCTTCTGAATTTTAATATAATGTGTGTAGTTGCTGATGTTTACCCAATAAACTATAGTAAATAGAGTAACAAATATACATACTCACAAACTTTTGCATTTTTTATAGTAGTTATATTATTATAATATTAGTAGGATAGGGATTCTTCGAATAAAATCACTAAATCACTCTATTCCTTATTCCCCTCATTGAAACCTTAAGCTTAAAATTTATGTCAGAAGTATTTAAAAGCGTTCTAAAAAATGTTGGCTTATTCTTCCTTTAGCTACTATTCTACGTTATTACACTTGGTAGGAACTGATTGATGACTAATGCAAAGCTGGCAACAAAACTATTTCAATACACATAGTTTCGGAAATTGTTTTTTTTAATCAAAGAATCGTTGTCATAACATTGACTTTAATATAGTGTCTACTAGCCACACCCCAAAGTTTCACCCGCGTTATTTCTGAACCCCGGGAATTCCAGGACTAAGAATAACCTATCTGTTAACATGGCTTCTCAACTATATGTGTACGAAGTTTTATCACAACTGCATCAGTTGTTTTTGCGTGTCAGTTATAAACAACCATACTCACAAACTTTCCCATTTACTGTACTGGTCATATTATTATAATATTAGTAGTATAGGATGATTATTGGAAAAAAATCATTGGTGACTAAATTACTTTTAATTCTTTCCCTCATTGAAACCTTAAGCTTAAAATTTACGTCGCGGTCGGAAGTATTTAAAAACATTACGAAAACTTCGCTGAATTATTTAATCGCATTATACTATATAGGTTTCTATCAACTTCAAACTCATTTTCGAAGAAATCTTTTGTTTTCTAGAATTTTCTAAAATAAATGAATAATGGGTTGTAATAACGATGATAATGTCCTTCGATGTATTCTATAAACATCCTGGTACTTGAATGAAGTAGATCATGTAAAATGATATTGGAATGAATATTAAGCCATTTGATTATTAGTGTCACTCTACTCAGTAAGACAAGTTATTGTTTGATAATATCCGATGTATTATATTTTTTTATTTATTACAAATTTTATCTTAAAGAAACCAATTCATATTTGTGATGAACAGAATATGCAGAAGTTAAGGTAACGTCCAGAAAATGATTATATCTTTTTTATATTTGATTATTAATTAAAAACATGTAATATGTTTTACCTATAAAGCTGTATTTAGCAAGTGCACTTAAAATTAATCATTCACTGTATTTAAATCACATTACCATTTTAAAAATTACTTCAAATATAAACGTAATAAAAACCAATTTGTACATCTTCTCCAATACATTTTCTTCAAGAATTACGTATCAACCAATCTAGAATTCCTACATTTTCTAGAATTTTCTAGTAACATCTAGCTCGATTTATGGTGTCATTTTGCACGTCCTAGCTATGTAAATTGATGCTGGGATGTAATATAATGTCGTTGGTTCTGTCGACAAAGCTCGTGTTACTTGTAGCTCTAACTAGGTCATGTAACATGTTTGAATTTCACTTTTGTAAATCGGAAATTTGAAAATTCGCTTACTGTACTTTAGACCCTTTAAAGATGCTTCCTGTAGATTAATTAATTCGGTATTACTATTTAATAATCTGTTTCATTGCGTAGTTAAAACAATAGTTTCTATGCCTCAGGGGGTTTGGGCTCCTTCCTCAACAAGTATTGTATTTTCAAGTGGATATTAATTTATACGTATAATGTTGATGTTAGTGTATTTGTGGCTGTCTTTATCAAGAAAAATCATGCTTTTTGATACGTTCAGTCGTTTTAAAATAATTCTGACTACAAAAAGTAAAAATAACTATTATTTTTAGGAACTGTATTATTATTATGGTTGCCTGGAAGAGATGGCTTTGAAGCCATAAGATCGCCAATTATACTATATAGTGTACTTTGTAATTATGTGTAAATTTGGTGTGTGTATAATAAAGAATATTAATTAATTAATTAATTCATTATTAATTTTTGATTGTGTAGTAATGTGCAAACGGTAGCTCCGAGAATATTTATTTATTATTCTTTACAGCGAATTTCTGTGTTCACACGTACAAAATTATAATTTTAATGCATTTCCCTCTCAAATCAGGTGACCCTTAGTGGCCAAAGGCTTTGAAGGCGTGAAACGGCCGCGCGATGAAAAATAAATGAATACGTGTTTGTATTCGTTAAAAGCACAAAAAATATTTTTATATTTCATTTTTAGGAAATGCGACGGGATTTTCGGAAGCTAAAGTTTCAGGTGGTCGAATACAACCATATTCGGATAACATTACTGATTTGAATTGTCATTAACATCACTTATAATTGAAAACCAAATTACAACCACAACCCGTAGTTTTATGGCCGATGTACACTAATATTATAAAGAGGAAAACTTTGTTTGTTTGTAATGAAAAGGCTCAAAATCTACTGGACTGATTTTAAAAATTCTTTCATCATTCGAAAGCTATATTATCCACGAGTAACATAGGCTATATTTTACAGGCTATATATATAAAAATTTGATGCAGGAGCGAAGCCGCACGGATCAGCTAGTATTTCATAAACTAAAAAAATCTGTTTGTGACGTAAGCACATTTTTTTTCGAATTTGTGTTTCCTTTTGTGTGCCATTTCTCAAACCAATCTTTTCCTCAAAGTTGTGGAAGAGATATACGTTATCTATAACTTATGGGGCAGCTATATCTGTAGTTATAAGTAATACGAACGGTGGGCGATACGGAATATGCCTCTTTTGCTACGTTTCCGGATGGATTGGCGTGAAATTACGCACGCTTGATTTCAAATAACCTACTGATTTTATCTTTTACGTGACCTATTCTTAATACTGAACTTAGGCCGGCCTCACACATGCTGAATGTCTATCTGAATTTAGAAACTGATGTCAGCATCTTAAATTCCGGCACCTCGCCTCACACAAATCTAAAAAATCCAATAGTTATCCTTACAGGTTGACCTGAGAAATTCAGAATTTGAAAAAATCAGGATGTGTGTGGAGCAAGCTGATATTGTATGGTATACTGGCCTTTCTAAATTATGAATCTTAATTCAGATTCTGTAAATTCAGCATGTGTGTGGCCGGCCCTATAATAATTATCAAGGCTGTTTATCTATGCAGTCTTGAAAATTGGGGATACAATGTAAGCGGAGTAAAAGCTGAGGGATATTAGCATAAAAAATAGATTTTTATTAATGTAGTATTAAATTATTCTATTCATCATAATTATAAATACCCATTAAGTAATTCATACTGATATAATAAATAAGAAAATACATAAAATAAACATATTTTTTAGAAGTAATAGTTCTTTTATTATTCGCGTCGTAGAGTGCATATAGTTTTAAGTATTTAATTTGGATATTCAATTTAAATAAAATATCAAAGCTTCTAATTTATAATTATACCATCAGCTCTTATCACCACTCCACTTATCTTTCTTTATATCCCCTATTTTTTTCAAGACATCCATAAACATCCAGTATATTATGTGTGAAATAATGCCTAATTTTTCCTTTGATGAACATTAAATTTATGGCACGCTTTTGAACTTTCTCGTATAGGACTATAAAAGATCAATTTTCAAGAAAATAAACTTATGTTAAATCGTGTTTAAATTGTGTTTGGTCCCTATTCCCTTAAACTTCTAGAAGGAAATAACAAAGTAAAGGGCATAAAAAAAGTTATTCATTCACGCATTTTTTAACTCTTCTCTAAAAATTAAACGTCTAGAGTACAAAAAGGGTTAATAACCTCCTGATCACTTCACTAAGTAAAATTAAAGACGCGTATAAACGTACACCGCTTAGCATGTTTCGACGATAAAATATGATTAAAGAATACATAAAAATAGAATATATTAGTGGAAAGTCATTAACAGTGTTATTACTCATAATTAGATGTTCACCTCGCTGAAGCGACGTAGTTACAAAAATGCGCAATTTATACGTTAATTTCTGTTATGAAATTGGATTCTGGAGCAACATTCTACAAACTAGTGGCTCGCCCTTAGCTAGACCTCGCGTTATAATGTTTTAATCAAGACAAATTTGATACCCCACTCTATTTAAGGAATATCAAATTTGGGTTATCAAATTCACTCCTTCTGTCTTCGTTAACCCCCAACGATTTCGCTCATTTTTATACTCAATTCACCGATTTCTCTTTATATATGCTTTGCATGATTGCGTCCTTTGCACACAAAATTTTATCAAGATCGGATAAACCATACTTGAGATACCCTCGAACAAACATTCACCTATTTGACCCATCCTATCTTCGTTACCACACTACCAATGTCGCATATATACGAACTCGACATTTTATTTTGTATAAGCTATTTGCCTATGAAATTTAATCAAAATTGGATAAACAGTACTCAAGTTATCGTCAGACAAAGTTTTTTATACTTACATACAAACATACAATCGCCCGGCCATCTCGACTCTGAGCCTTAAACACCTTTGAAAAAGCGGTTCTAGCTCTAGGAATATTAATGAATGAATGTATTTGAACAGGACCATATGTTTAATATTGCTCCCCATTGATACTCATGAAAAATTTATCTATACTAATAATATAATAAATGCTTTTGTTTGAATCGGTTAATCAAAGGAATTACTAATTCGATGTGAAGAAATCTCTTTGTATTACATAGGCCACATAAAATTACGCTACGAAAGCAAAGCCGTGCGGAACAGCTTGTGTTAAACATAGCTCCTAACAGATGCTCTTATAAAATTGCGCAAGGAATCTCTGTTCAGTCATAAGCACATGCCTTTACGTAAATATGTTCCTATTACGTTTTATTACGCATAATAAATGCAAATGAAGACGTTGTATGATCGAGCTACGAGATTTTAGAGGAAATGCTCCTATATTGTACTGGTGATAAAGATTGTTTCAGTATCCGCGATATGAATTTATACGACGTTTATTTTTTATGGCTTGTTATGTATGATTGCTGATGGAAAATGGTTAAAGGATTCTTATCTGTGGCATATTTGGGGTTAGAAACAAATAATTATGTCCAAAAATTTCTAATATAATTATTTTGATATAAGAATATGTTTATATGGTAATACATTTAGAAAAATGTGGTCTTAAATTATAGTAAAATCGTAAGTAAGATTCCAGAAATCATTATTTCAATTTTAAACGTATTTTATTTATTTAAATTACACACTTTTTAAAAACAGTGAAATACACTTATAATAGAGAGAGACAATAATAACGTGCACAAGACGGTCTTAATGCACTGAGTAATTTCTACCAGACAACCTTTGAGCCCAAGATGAGAAATCCATGTCGTTAATAAGCAGTTAATATTTAATCCGTCGCGAAAAGGATGTTTTCCCTTTTAATTTCCTTTTTTAACCTAGGAAATTTTTAATAAACTTTTGTTTGTAAAAGCGTCTGTAATGTTAGTCCAATTTCTAAATAGTTTCCAAGCTAGAATTTCCGATAAGTCCAATAAATGTCAATAAATAAAAATGGTTGGACCACTCAAGTGCTGGGCGAGCTCGTTTCCTATCCGAGATTGCCGATGTACCAGGAAGTGGATTATTTGCTATTGATTGGGTCGGCTTGCGGCGGAGTAAACAACGATTCCTTTAATGTTCTGGTGTCCTGGTATTTTTTAAACATATTACGACTTTTAAAAGGTCTCGCATTAATATACCGGTGAACAAGAAGACCTCTGAGGCCCAGTTCCTTAAAACGCAAGGCAGGCACCATCCGAGATTGCCGATGTATCAGGAAGTAGATTATTTGCTATTGATTGAGTTGGCTTTCGCCGAAGTAAACAATGACTCCTTTAATGTTCTGTTGTCCTGGTATTTTTTAAACATATTACGACTTTTAAAAGGTCTCGCATTAATACCGGTGAACAAGAAGACCTCTGAGGCCCGGTTTCTTAAAACGCAAGGCAGGCACCATCCGAGATTGCCGATGTATCAGGAAGTAGATTATTTGCTATTTATTGAGTTGGCTTGCGCCGAAGTAAACAACAATTCCTTTAATGTTCTGGTGTTCTGGTATTTTTTAAACACATTCTGATGACTTTAACTTTCTGTCATCCAACCACAGCCTTTCCTTGCGCTCTTTTAACCTTACACTCTCTTCTTTGCCACAATACTAACTTCTTCCATTCTTCTTTTACAATTACCGCTATAAATCTCTGGAATGCTTTATATGCTCTGGGCATATAAGAGAAGCTCAGGCATTATCTTCCTTTACGAAATAAGTTAAAGATTATCTGTCTATATTTTTAATTTTATGATTTTCTACTTCTACTTTCTACAAGAAATGATATTTTAGGATCTCTTGAAGTTAAGTATCCATTCAGAAATTTGGTCAAATTCAATAAATAAAAATAGTTCGACCACTCAAGTGCTGGGCACTTTGTTTCCTATCTGAGATTGCCGATGTATCAGGAAGTAGATTATTTTCTATTGATTGGGTTGGCTTGCGGCGGAGTCAACAATTTCCTCTAATGTTCTGTTGTCCTAGTACTTTTCATTTATACGATGACTGGACGTTTGTCCATTCGGCGTTAGTGAAAAAGTATGTGCGACTCAGACAGATAAAGGACCGGGTTCGAATTGTAGGTGAAATAAAAATTATTGGAAAATTTTAAAACAGTTGAGCCTTCCTGGGTAAGGAAGAGAAGTCAGACCCAAATCAAAATATGGAATTTCATATTTTAAGATACGGTTTGGAAAATTTATCTCCTAATTTCCTTTTGCTTAAAGAACCCGTGCGAAACCGCGGCTGATCGCTAGTAATTAATATTCCTTATTAACTTTCCCTGACTTATTTAGATATCATTAACTCCAAAGATCTTATAAACATGAAAACTGATTGTTATCTTAAACCGAGCACGTAGGTTTCATAAATATTTGGAGAAACTTTACGTTCAAAAACTTTGTTTTCGAAACAAGTTGAATTTACGAACAAACAGCTAGTTGGAAAGTTGGGCGTAATCTTTTTCTGATAAAGATTTCGTTAAATTTTACTTCAATTCTGTTTGGTTAATGCGTTTGAAACTTAATGGGGAGTTTTATTTCAATTATTGCGTTATTTGTAGTGGAATATAGAAACTAGGCAATAATTATAAAAATACATTATAAAGTGTAGTCGCTTGTTTGATATCATGCAAAAAATCTAATCAAAATAATATTAAAAAACGCGTCGTTTTACTTACGGACAGTACTACTAGGAGTAAGTCTAAACGGTATCTATAATAAACATGGCGTTAACATAACTACCAAAACTTGGTTCCGATTGCATAATTATAACCGCTCGGCAATGTATCTGTATACTTTAACGACAGTCGTTTATAGGAACTGAGGAGCAATATATAAAAATGTCTAATTCCATACTGTTATACTATTGAACAGAACAGAATTGGTACAGAACCAAACCATTTACGTTGAAAGCCCATAATAATATTTTCAAAGATGCTGGGAAATGCACTGCGCTATGACGATTTAAAAACGTAGTAAGTCTATTTCAGCTGCAATCTATTGAGAGTCCCTGAGAATTGCTAGGTTTTCTTATTAATTCACTTTAAATACTTTTACGAAGCATTTATTTATACTAGCCATCCGCTCTAAGTCCCTATGGTTTATATTTTTCGTATGGTATATAAATTATTATGTATACATAGTAGCATCTTGATCTTGATTAATCTTATATGGAATTGGCTATAAAAGCATGGTTATGATGGTAAGGATGTTAAATTAATATTACTTAACATGTTTTGCTTATACAAGCGTTAAATTTTAAATAAAACATTCGACTAGAATTAATAAATTGGTTCAATGCATAAAAACGCAATAATTATAAAAGTACATAAAACCCATAAAAATTGAACTGTATAAAATTTTAAAGATAAACGCAAAAGAGACTTCGTTCATACTTTGTAGTGATTTTTATTCTGTTACGTAAGATTTACTAGTAAGTCCTTAAGCGTAAGAGAGTGCAGTTTTTTTACGAGCTCTTAAAACCGTAATTCACTTTTATATTAGTTTACTGGAACTTTGTGGGATTTCTTATTACGGCCTAGCTATGCCTCGTGGTTTCACTCGCGTATATATCCCGTTCCCGTAGGATTTCCGGGATTAAAAGTATTGCTCTGCTGAATTGGTCCAGCAGATGTCGTTATAAGTTTGTAACAAACCCGTCTTTGTTGTACGGACGTTGTCCTGTAAATTTTTCTTAATGTCAATTTAATCTATTACACGTAGAGCTAGGTTAAAGAAACCCAGCTTTAAATTAAAATCATAGGTTAATCATAGATAAAAATCAGGGGTTTCAAAGTTATCTGTCACTACAACCCATTTTATACTCTTCTCAAGTCTCTGAACGGACGGCCAACCTCAAGGCAGTCTTAGTCTTAATTCTCAGACTCCCCAGTGACGGGTTACTACATAATCGTCTTGTTTGTTATAACCGTTACCAATATGCATATTGGAATTTACAAAAAAAAAAGTTTTATGACATGGTGGGTTGATGTATGTATAGAATCTACTCAGTATTCGCTCGCACCCACTCGTAATAATTAAGATATCTGTCCTAAATAGATATCAAAATTATTACGTTTTATATCTATTTTACGTTCATACTCCAAAATATACTTTTAAGATTGGAATTGGTACGGTCAATTTAGTCTATCGGCGGTTTGGTTTGCTACACTTTGAGCTTAAAAGATACCGGGCTTTATATAAAATAGGTAGCAATAAGCTTTACTCTACGCTGGAAAGTACAGTATTTAAAAACTTGAAATTTATCGTAAGATTATAATTTACTGAGTGTTTTTAAATTTTAAATGCGTCTTAAATACTGTTTAACAGTCGTAACTATTTTTCGTCCGTCTATTATAGATCTCAGGTTTTTAAATACGCATCAAGCTTAAGTTTGTTCGATAAACTCAACTGTATAAAAATACTTAATACTACGCTGAAAGTAATATCTATTAAACTACTAGTTAAAGCTATAAAAATTATTCGAAGCATTAAGCCGTAATGAAACTGGTCTTAATATTTATCCACTTTAGTGACGATAAGTAATTGAATAAAGTTCTTCACAAATTTGCTAACAGTTGACGCAAACTCGCGTCGAGTGAAGTTTCAAACTTCCTTCATGAAAAGTCTCAACACTAATTAATTTTTAATCCTTTAAATAAGGTAAATTCTTTAAAAATCACAAATAATGATTATGTTCACTTTTGTATTAAATTGTTTGGACATGGTTTTTTAAAAATATGCACTTTAATTACATAATTAAGCAAAACTGTATTCCCTTCCCATTCCCCTCCAGTCCTGTTCTAGTCCTCTCCCTTATCCCCTCCCCTTCCTTCAAGCTGGCAAGGCATCTGCGATAGTTTATGTTTATGACTGTTGTGGATGTTCATGGGCTGCGGTTAGTCACTTTCCATCAGGTGAACCGCATGCTCCGCTTGCCCGCTGTTACATAAAAAAAAAAACTAAGGTTTTTATTTCAATCTTCAAATTCAAAGCGTTGGAACTATTTTACAAAAGCCTTAATTTCGCTTTGCCCTTGGTTTTGAAATGGTTTCAAACCTATCGCTATTCAATTAGCTCAGCTAAGAGAATATTGAGTTAAAGGCCGGCTTTAGGCGATTTTTTATCTATTCTATAAAAACATTGTGGCTTACAGTCATGCCAAAGCACCACTGTTAAATCCTTCATAGATACTCTAACGGCCGTTTCCAATATTCTATCTATCCCTTGTTTTGATTACTAAAGTCAGGCAAATCTATCTATTTGCACTTACGTTAATTTCAATATGCTATCGTAGGCTAGCCTTTGTTATGACTTTCGACAATCAAATGGCATTTAATCTGAAATTACAATCTATCCATAATCTTTGATACATTATTGAAAACGGCCGTAAATCTTACGTTAAAAAGTAATACTAAATTATTTCAGTTAAAACTACAGAAAATTCTTCGAAGCCGTAATGAAACTGGTCTTAATATTTATCCACTTTAAAGTGACGATAAGTAATTGAATAAAGTTCTTCACAAACTTGCTAACAGTTGACGAAAACTCGCGTCGAGTAAAGTTTAAAACTTCCTTCATGAAAGGTCTAAATAGTTTAACACGAATTAATTTTTCATTTATCCTTTTAATGTGGTAATACTCAAATGTTTCTTCTTTATAATATTACTTTAGATAACGTGAAACAGTATTGTTCTGTGTTTCGTACGGCAGTGAGCAGGAGCCCGGAGGGGTGTATTCCCATCCCATGCTTCTCCCATCCTGTTCTACTCCTCTCCCGATTTCCCATCTTTGCCCTCTATCTATCCCCTCCCCTTCCTTCAAGCCGGCAAGGCGGCAACTGTGACACTTTGATATTTTAGATGTTTATGGGATGCGATTAGTCACTCGACATCAGACGAACCGCATGTATCGCTTGCCCTCTGACGTAAAAAAATGCATGAAAAAGGGTATTTTTACTAGGTACTGTCACTATAAAATATATCTCGTACAAAATGTCTAATTCAAGTTGTTATCAGACGCGTATATATTAAGCATTCGAGTCACATAGCGCGACAGAAGTTTCTGGAATACTAAAATATGGCCGACGAAATGTCACGAAGGATTAAATTGTAGGGGCTTAAACTGATTCACGTTCGATGTATCTCGTGTTATAATTCAGTTAAATAGAGCCTGTACAGAGAGATTTAATCTTAGGTTTAATCTGAATAAGACTAGTTACTAGCCTAACTTTTAGTTGTTGATTTTTAATATAGTTTTTTGCGAAATGTTTCAAGTTTTAAGTATCCTTCTAATATTATAGAAGAATATAAAGAAACAAACAAAAATTCTTTATTCTACACCCTTACAATGAGACACTAAAAAAATATAAATTACAATTGCAATGTTCAGAGGGTGTGTATTTATAAATATTTATAAAAACACTAAGTGCAGTGTGCCAAGTTCACTAAAACTCGTTGAGTATAGACTGATAATAACCATCTAATATCCTATCTGTATACGAAATTTCATTATAATCCGTTCAGTAGTTGACGCATAATTGACACACAAACATCCAAACTTTCACATTTTTAATATTAGTAGGAGTGGGATACCTGTGTGTTTATGTCGTGTTTGAATGTTTGTTTCTTAAACGTCTAAGAAATTTGGAAAAGATACGATAATGTGTAAGATAATTCATATGCCTTTAAACACTTGTAATATACCTTGGTCAACGCAGACAAAATTTGCAATGGCAATTGGAAGTAGTAACGTATTACTCATCGTCATAAATTAAGCGAGTGCTCGGAGTTTCCCAATTACAGTGTTTTATACAACAATGAAAACAAGTTACAAATACAAATGAAGTTACGAAACGAGTGTCAAATTTGCATAAAATAATAGCATTTGGCGTATTTGCAATTGGGATCAGTCAACTTTCTCGCGAATGTAGAATTCATTATTGCTCGAAACGCTTTTTAATTATTTCTGAATCGGTTTCATTTGATAATTGATTCGAGTGGCGATGAATATGAAAATATGTAAAATGCTTCCTAACGTCGCTCTCTGCGTTTGATCTAAATCATATCTCTAATTTTTTATCAGTTAAGGCAGTAATACATATTTTTTTAATAAATATTCCTGGACATTTAGGTAGTCCCAAACTAAGCAAAGCTTGTACTATGGAAACTAGATAACTGGTAGACATACTTAAACATACTTATTTTTAGTAAATACAAACATAGATAAATTAACACCCAGATAGCAGAAAATTACAATGTTCATCACATCATGATTTTCGTGGGGATCGAACTCACACCCACAATAGACCATTGCTGTATCCATTGCGCCAATCGGGTCGTCAAAATAAGGACGCACCAACTAAAACTAACTTATAGAAGTTACAATATAGAATAATAAAGTACCATAGTCTGATGGGATGGAAATCTGACAAATTGGGGGAGATATTAGATATAAAACTGATATTATGTACTCTTCCTGGTACGCGGGTGTACCAAATACCGATACTGATAATATTCTGACTGAGATCTACGACCAAGAATTCATCACAAAAGTTAGGTAATTTTCAAGACTGTTATTTTGTATCCAAGGTCCTAAATTGACGACTCGATTGGCGCAGTGGCTATACAGCCATATACGGCTATTGTGCCAGAGGGTTTGGGTTCGATCCCCACGAGTAGAAAATTATGATGTGATGAACATTGTCTCGGTGTTAATTTATCCATAGTATGTATGTATTCACAAAAAAAAGTATGTTTAAGTATGTCTTTCAGTTATCTAGTTTCCACAGTAAAAGCTTTGCTTAGTTTGGGGCTATATGGCATAGTGTTGAACATCCTTGAATATATATAACACCAAACACCTTGATCTGGAGTCGATCATACAAGCAGCAGACTACACCGTAGATAGAATTTCTGAGTCGTGCATTTATATACAAAACAACACCCAAGTATTCTTTCGCTTAATATGTATAGCGAGACGGTTTCATAATGCAGTTAGGGAGGATTACATTTTCCACTATAACTTTTAAACTGACTCAAACTAAGTGGAGTCTTATCAAGAGCAATGTATACTAGTATAATACTCGCAAATGTATTTGCCGAAAACAAGGATTGTTTTTGCATTTTTCACATCAAAATCAGTCTCAGAGTTAAAATATAATGGGTACATTAAAACTTTACCGCAGGGCTTATCCTGTTGATTTTCGAGGAGTTTCCCGGAATATCTCGTGATCAGACTGTAACCAAATTTCTATTTCTTTACTCTTGCCAATTCTAAAATTAAATCGGTCCATAATATTTTATTGAAAGTCGGTTAAAATAGGTTTTAATAGATGTGTTTTAACGGAATCCTTTACATATTATTAAAGAATTTAACGATTATTATTATTACTGAATAATATCATGTAGCATTCATATCATTGCCTATTTTCGTATTTTTCGGTAAAAATATAATATATTAAAAGGACAGCCTTCCCCAGAGACTATTCTCGTGAAAGCTAATCCATTTCGCGTGATAACGGTGGAATCGCCGAAAGTGACCGATCGTTATAATAAATTAGGCCTAGATATTTGGCATGGAATGGGATATATTTGATATCGTAATGTTTCTGAATGTGGGAACTTTAACTTTGCCCTGTTTGAAATAGTTTAGGCTTTGTTTATTGGAGTTAATCCTCTGTTAGACATTGACTTTCAATTCTCATTTGTAAAATTTATCAGTTATTTAAATTTATACTAAACTACCTGTGGCTTCACCCTGGTGTATTTCTTATGAATTTCTACGGGGCTAGTACGTTTTTCGGGTTATGATATTGCCTATGTTCTTTCCGTACTTACAATGACATATATTATACGAGTATATGCAACATGTTTACATTGGTTGAGTAGATACAGCGTAAATAAATAACGAACAAACAAGCTTACTCTATCTAAAATTGCTTTTATGAAATTATTGCACACAATAGATAGGACAAACATTAATACCAAGTATAATTTACGCATACATGAATCCTGACTATCTTAGGCACGTCAAATAATGAAAAGGGACCTGTCCAATCTGGCGAGATATAAACTGTACCAAATTTGCTTGCAAGAAACCGCCTCAATATTATCGTATATTAGATATGTATTACTCTGCAAAATCTAAGAGGGGGTTATGGAAAGTATGATGTATGATAAATATATGATGTAGCAACCAAAATTCAGTGTTATAAAATTAAAAACATTATTTAAATTCAGAACATGATAAATCTAGTTCGTAATATATCTTGTATTTTGCAAGGATAATAGTGTATGAAATTCGTAACGTAAATGTCTGGATGAAACTGCCTTCGAATCGGAATGTGAACACAAGGGGAAAAAAGGAGGTATTCTTTATAGAAATGCACACAAGTGCTCAATGCTCAGCATCGATTGCATCGCATATATAAATAATGAAGGCTATATGAATAATGAAACCATGCATAGTGACGTATATGTGGACGCTTAGCTGTACAAGAAACAGAATTAAAACGTATGACGTTCCGTGCAACAGTGCAATAAAAACATAAATCTATAGGTGCCCTTTATAATGCCTTTTAAGATCTATGTTATTACATCTATTTCAGACGAAGTTCAATTTATTCAAGTGCATAGTGTAGGCAATCATAGAGGATGTGGGCGTTCATCTTGAACTTTATATCTTCATTATTTGTAGACACTTTAAGATATAAGCATCGTAAGGGATCGTTTAATATAGTGACGATAGGCTTCCTATGGTTATATATTAGTGTGCGCTACATAGCACAAGAATAAAAATATAAATAAATAATTACGTAAATGTAAAAGAGCCAGGAATATTGCTATTATATGCTGTGTATTGTGCACATTTATTCTGAGCGTGAAGCAGTCAATCTAAGGATCTTAGGCAGGGAACTGAGGTGTAAGTAGCGCAGGCGATAGCGATAATCATGGTAATAGAAGCTTCTAGAAACTTAATTAACTTTTACATAAAACAATGTGTGATAGTCGACACTTATAAGTAGAGGATAAGTTTTATTCTAAAACCCTCATAAATTCATGTAAATTATTGTAATTCTTATGGGTAGACCCTGCATTCTGAGATAAAGTTTACTTTTCGAAATGCAGGAGCTCAACACAAATAGAAATGTATTAATTTTAATTTTATCCATTGAAATGTGTAAGCATTTATGTATTATTTGATAAAAAAAATATTTATATAAATTTATTTTTTAATTCTATTTTTTACGACATTTCAGTGCCCAACTTTGCTATTGGTATGTAACTATATATTTTTTAAGGTAATTATAATCCAGATAGTTATGTATGGAATCCTATCTTCTTTTTGAAAAAACTATCCAAATATACCTCACAGGCAGGATTAAGTGAATAATTTTTTATTCCCTTTAGTCAAAGAACTTGACACTTAAGCCACTCCTTAGAACTCCAGAAACTAAAATGAAATCTACTAGCAAGTATTCCTGTTTTAACAACGAAAGAATCATGAAGGTCATTATATTATTGAGAGATCGCGTATCGCATGAGAAAAAAACGCCCGGAAGAGAGAACATTCAAGGTTTTGGGAAGTCAGCTACTCAGAAACTTGTTGTTTAAACGCACTTATCTCCGACGTGAAAAAAAATTATTGTTATATTAGACAGATCTAGTAGCTAGCGTTTCATTAGTTTACAGGACATACAGAACATGTTCCTAAACTCGTAAAAAATAATGAAAATTAATTTATTGAACGTTTTTTTGCCACCGTTTTTTTCACCACAGTATCTTTTATCTTGCTTTCTCCTACCAATGTACCGGTCTTAATCTCGCTTTCTAATGATTTACGTTCTTTGCTCTGAACCTTCAACGCTAGCTATGTAACACCTATATAAGATTACGCAATAATATTGCGAAATAAATTCTTCTTTTCGCTATCTCGCCGCGCATAACCTCAATGTCACCCCTAATGAAATAGTTCCGTGCCTTACGTGGGACGATTACAGATAAACCAATAGAAAAGCAATTTTCGCCTCTGTAAATACTATCACCTTTTAATGTCGAGAGGAAAACAAATAATGTAAATTATAAAGGTTCGCTGGGCAAGGTCACCTTTGTCTAGTTTTAGTTTGAATTTGGTTTTGTTTTTAAAAACGTAGCCAATGGAACTAACAAAGGTTTTTACAATTATTACTGTAGGAAAATCACTATTATAAAAGTTAAATGGTCTTATTCATTAAAAGTTATAGCACTGATAATGCTAAACGTCCATATGTTCGATCATTCCCATCGGATGGATCGATATTTTATTTGTATGTTTACAATTTTTATATACAAATAAAAAATTAAAAGTTTTAATACTAATTCAATTATACCTCGCAAAGACTTACGGCCTGGGGCCTCTCAAAGGCCTACCGCCCAGTGCCTCGCAGAGCTACTGCCTTGAACCTCTATAAAACTATCACCCGGGGCCTCGCAAAGAGGCGGTAGGCCTTGAGCCTCTA
>LQNK01002372.1:240554-252446 GCA_001586405.1 Phoebis sennae | reverse complement strand
AGTCAAATGTTTACAGAGGCCCAACATTAGCTGCTAATTCCCCACTTACATTTGGGCGACAAGCCCCAAAGTTTCTAAGGGAATAGAGTAAAAATAGTTTAATGTTACAAGTAAAAACTTGATGGAAACGTTTATAACGAATTTTCATAAGATAAGTGGTCAGTATTTTCTTCTTCTTCCTGACATTACGAAAGAAAACGTGACGATTACTTCCCATCCATATATTTTTATTATTTTTAATAGAATAAAACAGAATTACTTATATCGCAACATGCCGTAAAACTAAGGGACATTTGTAGAAAATGACAATTTAGTGTAAGTGTACAAGGGTTGAGTGGTCAAATGTTTACAGAGACTCAGAAATGTTTACATAAGTTGCTAATTCCCCACTTACATTTGCGACAATCCCGAAATTGTCTACGGGAATAAGGAACTAAGTCATTTATTCTTCCAATTAATAATTTTTGGGGAAAACATGTAAAACAAATTTGCATGTAAAATTCGTAATAGGTATCTTTTCTTCCTTCTTCTTATATAATTAATTCTAAAAGATTAAGAAAGAAAATATGATAATTGCATAATAATTGCGTCTTTTCTGGGATAAAACATAATTATTTATACCAATACGATCTAATATCAAGGGACATTTGTAGAAAATGGCGATTTAGTGTAAGCGAACAATGGTTCCCTTGGGTCGTGAAATGTAAACAGAAGTCCCACATTAGTTGCTAATTCTCCACTTTAACTTGGTCGACAATCCTCAAACTTTGTACAGGAAAAGAGAACTAATACTACATACAATATAGTCTTGTGTTGTCCTTTTTAAAGCAGATAATTGCAAACTTGGGTAAATTGAATAAAGCATACGTGTAGCATGATATACATTTGCAGCTATTCAACGTAAATTGATGAAACGTCATATTATAAATATAAAATAAAAATAAATAAATAAATAAATATTGAAAGGTTATTAGCTAGATTAGATGATAGTGTATTTTTATTAAGCAAGTTCTAAGATACATTTTATTTTATAATAGAATCGGATATACTTAGATGCGCCATCTTTTTAAATGTTTGTTAAGATTTAGGTAAAGTAGTTTTGCACTTGATATATTGTAACACTTGAATGCGATCTTTCAACTCTAAAATGTTATGAACAAAATGTGCAAATAACATATTAGTAGTAGAATTACACTTATGCCCAAATGCTGAAACGATCAACTTTGAACAGCACTTTTCTTTCCTGTCAGATCATCATCACTACATAGTATAAAAAAAAATTGATGCGGTTTTTTTAATAGATACAGTGATTCAAGAGGAAGGTGTATGTGTATGATAATTAAATATTATTTCCGCTTACATTGCAAAGGCAGGCTGAACCCTACGAGATTTATCAAAATAATGCACTATTTTTATATACAACGTTCACAGTTTTTCTGTAATGTATTTAGTATCAGCGTTGCACCTGTGCGAATTCGGTGCGGGTCGCTACTCGCTCCTCGCTAGTATAAAATATTTTCTTCGAATAAAACTTTCTATCTACAGGATAAAGAGTACTTTTCCTCCAAAAACACTACAAAATTCCACCCTGTATACAACATAGGGACATATTGGTTTTTACCTGAGGGACAGAATTTAAGCGTTTTTTAAATTTAAATATCGAATTCTCTTTTATTCTGTTAATTATAAATAGTATGGAGTTTAATTTAACATATTCAATATTCACCATTCCTATTGTCTCTTTCAGCACAATACGAATTAAATTTAGGCTCTGTTCATAATATCATAAGCAAAGGGATTGATATCAAAGGCACGACTTATTTACAAAAGCCTCAATACATAATACGAGTATACACGAGTATAATAAATCATTCGCGCACAAAAGATAAACATTTTATTGCTTTTCAAAGTTCCGTTATTCTTTGTAGTCAGCTGCACAAACTTAACCAATCAGAATTGGGCATTAATAATTCTGATTGGAAATATGTGATTGATGTATTGGAATTCACACTTTTTATTGTTGTAATCTTAGTTTATACTAGCTGTGCCTCGTGGTTTCACCCGCGTATATCTATTTTCGTCGTTCGGTTTCGATCGAAATCCTTTCTTAGCGGATACTTACGTCATAACATCCTGCATGCCAAATTTCAGCCCGATCCGTCCATCATCGTTTGGGCTGTGCGTTGATAGATCACTTATGTGAGTCAGTCACACTCACACACATATATTTATATTATTAATTTTTCAGACATCTGCTGCACTTAAACTTGAGCGACAATCCTGAATCGATTGTGATGAAACTTGGTATACACACAGATAAGGGTTCAAAACAAAATAACATATATGCTACTTTTTATCCCGGAGTTGCCACGGGATCAGAAGTTACGTGAGTGAAACCGCGGGGCGAGGCTAGTACTGTATATAGAAAATTATATACAAATGAAAGTGTTCATAGTAAAAATGTATTCATTTTGTTAAGTTAAAAGTAATTTTCTATAAAATGGATTTAAGAAGTACACGGTTAAGGTTGAGAAAAATAATTGAATTATATAAAGCTTGAAAGCTTTTTCAGATGGAAAATTGGATATTCCCTTTTTTATTTCTCTAGGCAACAATTTATACTGAATTCAACTAGCACAAATGTAATAAACTAAAAATGATTTTAAACACATTCTTAGACTTCTAAGAATCCTAAGATTTTTTTATTATTCATTTAAATTAGAATTTGTTATATTATTTAAAAAAAGAAAAATCATTTATTTATATCTACAAGAGCACAATAGAACATAATAGATAACAAACATAACGCCTATGTCACTGTGCAGTATTGCAGAGCTAAATGAGGTGGCCACCCAGCGTATGCACCGGCGTCATTGACGGCCGAAGCGCTGATTTTCAGTGGCCTCTCTTGCCACCGTTAGAGTTATATACGCATATAGATATACATCACACTGAGTCAGGAAGTTGGTATAAAGCCCTTACTTCGAAAGCACGTATAGCCGCGTGCCTGTACCAGATCTTTACGGTCGTGTCAATCTACTCTCCCATCGGATTATGGGAGCAAAGGAATAGAGAGTGTACTTGTATTCATGCATATCTTGTGAATATGGTTTTTTTCTATTGAGATTTGCCACTATTGATACTTTTACATATTGAAAAAATCTTCATATGTATACACCTATATTATTAACTAGGTATACTTTTATTGATTTATAAAACCGAAATTTCACATGAGCGAATCCGTGTGCTCATACATATCTTGTGAATCTGGTAAGTCTCTATTGAGATTTGTCACCACGACCAATCGGGAAGAATAAAAATCTTTTTCATCTAAAAATACCAAAAGGTCAACAGCGTCGCAAGACTCAATCTCACTACAGTGTAGGTTTAAGTACCGTCCTACACGCAAATCTCATCATCTTGATTGACAAGCCTTAAAATAGCCTCAAATAAATCCGGACCATCTTTTCTCTTATCACGTTTCCCCAATAATTATTTCCGACCTAAATCCCACTTTCATAACGCCGTAAGCGACAGATAACCAATGTTATAGCGGCCCGCTTAATTTATTCAATTACATCAATTTGTCAATCTCGCTAGCTGAGTGTTTTCAAGTCGACCCTAATTTTCTTGGCGATCACCTCTCTCTTTCTCGCTACAAGTAATTCGGTATTGCTATCTCTCTAACTGCGCGGAATGTCTTTGAGTTTGGTGAATTAGGCGAGCTTATAGTTACGCTAGATTAGACACGATTTAAGTGTTTTATTTTATAGAATGGACCTTGAAAATATAATTAGTTAGCTGTATTTTTGCCCGAAAAATCTTCAGCGCGGTCGCATAATCGGGTCGTCCGATGAATTTGGACAATTGAAATAACAAAAATTCCGACAGAGCCTAATTTTCTTATAAACTTTAGGTTCACTATTAAAAATAAAGAGCCACATGTCCTCATCGATCTCATATGTGCATTGATACAGTCGTGTCAAAGATAAATTGATATGCGGTTTTTGACTTACATTAACGCTAGTTTATCTATACGATAGCGCTTAACGTCCGATAACTGTGACAATTGCGTTTCAGAGCAACGCATATTGTCAAATTTCGTGTTAAATTTTCCGACCGTTAACTTTAATGAATTCATAATTATGGTCAGTTTAACTGAAATCCCCAGAAACTGGAAATTAGTAATGACTAACTTGAATTAAATTCAATGCAATAAACATGCATACATCCGAATTAATGTGAATAAAAAACAGTTTAGTGGCTTAAATCCCAATATTATTAAGTTTGGATGTTGAGATGTTTATGTTTGTGTATGTCAATCCCACCTCAACTACTAAACATATATTGAAATTACCTATATATTATTAGCTGGATTAGGTGATAGTACACTTATATTGATTTAAAAAGAATCGAAAAGATTTAATTGTATGTTTGTATTGAACAGGCTTCAAAACTACTGGACCGACTTTGATGAAATTTTGTACAGAGATTCTTTGAAACCCGAAGAAGGACACAGGATTGCTTTTATCTCCAAAAACTTACGGAAACGGGATATATACGCGGAAGAAACCGCGGAACTCGGCTAATACTTAATATACAAATTGCGAATAGGGACTTCATAAAAAACAAAAACTACAAGAACACTGCACTCTTAAATTTCACTTCAAATAAATTTCAAGCTGATTTTATTAACTAGAGTAATGCTTCACACTCGTAAATTCAAAGAAGTGAAGCGGCTTTTGTGTCGTCGGTACTTTGTCAAGAAAGTGGGATATCTAAGAATCACCTAGCTGTTAGACAATCTATCCGACAACAAAAAGTAATGACACAGTTTGCGCTGCAGCGCTTCAATATATCTCACGGTTTCCAGGCTGCCAGCACAGCTTTGCTTTTTATCTCCATTTGAGGATAGGGCTGTCATGGCCGAAAATTACTTCGATTATTGAGGTATGTGAAGTCCATTTATTTTGAGAATGTGATCCATTCTATGACTGCAGTCAGTCTATAATAGAATAGAATTAGTATAGAACATATTTTTATTCATGTAAACTATAACAGAGTCCATAACTAGTGGCAGTTAAACTTAAATCTTCAGAAACCGGACATTAGTCATTCAATAAAAATGCATCCAAATTAATGTTGATAATAGTTTAGAGGCTTAAATTCTAATATTATAAATGCAAAAGGTTGGATGTTTATATGTTTGGATGGTTGTGTGTGTCATTCCAAGATTTTCTGACAAAAGAATATATTTCGACATCTGTCTTTGCGCACACACTTATTCATTATAATTTCTCTCAGCAGACATTAGCTACCGTGTCTGAATTTCGGTGCAAAGGAACGTTGTTATTCGTTTCGTTTTAAATTAGGGCATGGATTCGATCGACAAGATAATACGTATGTAATGAACATTGCAATTTATAAGTGTTTATGTGTAATTTGTAGTGTGTATGTGTTGCGGCTAAAGGTTATGAGAGGGTGTAACTAAACTTAAGATTATCCGTCTAAAATGGTGCTCCTTTGAGAAAGGGTTTACGTTCAATAGAATGGCTATTACGTTATATTATGATAAGCCGATGCTATATACTTAATCAATTCGTTTTAAACTGTATTCGTATTAATAGCCATTGAATAGACTTTTTACACTGTTTCAGCTATTAAATATATTATTTTATATTAGCTGAGCTCCGCTATCCCGTTCCCGTAGGATTTTCGGGATAAAACTATCCTTCCACGGGTTTCAAAGAAACTCTGTACAAAATTTCATCGAAATCGGTCCTGTAGTTTTGGAGTGCATTCAATACGAAAAAACAAATCCTCTTTATAATAATTAGTATAGATTATTACAAACGGTTTCGATAGTCCATCAGTATGTATAAGAAGTATAATTTTATAGCACTTAGGCACATCTAGCAAAATTTGGGCAGATAGCAACCCTATTTGAGAAAGCATTGAATCGCCTGAACGCTTTGTGAGTGGAGTATTCACGTTTGGAAACGACCTAATCCGTCCATCGCTCACGACTGACTGATGTACCTTGAGAAACGGACTGGCTGAGACATTTACCACCTGAGATGTTACTTTACTTAATTTTGCTCTTGAATGACAGTGGAGAGTACTTGAAAAGTGTGCATCTATGTGTTAAATGAAAATTCTCATAATTTCCCTCTCCCATTCTGTTCTACTCCTCTCCCATCTTCCTATCATTAATTCTCTCCTAATCCCCTCTCCTTCCTCCAAGCCGGCAAGGCATCTGCGATACTCCTATGTTGCAGATGTTCATGGGCTGCGGTCAGTCACTTAACATCAGGTGAACCGCATGCCCCGCTTGCCTGCTGTAACATAAAAAAAATTGTTAATATCCTACTTCCTGCTTTTAATATTATACATGTGAAAGTTTGCATCACCATATTATCTTGTACTATAAATTAATGCATGGAAGATAAAAATCCATCCAATCCATATATCTGCTTCATAACAACATCAGGGCACTTGTTTCGGTCATCCGTTATACACTTTATTTGTTGTTGTATTATTATGAATAATATTGTATATCTCAAAAATGTTTGAAAAGAGTAGGTAACTAATTGAGATTTTTAGTTCGATGGAAAATTATAAAAATATGTATGTGATGTTATAAAAGCCAATTTAAAAAATAAACGATGTGTGGCGACGGGTTGGGATACATGTGTCGCCATCCCATTTCTACTTGTGGGTATCGAGACAGAGGGCAATTCTTCTGCATAACTACTTCAGCAATAAAAGACTGCTAGCCGACCATTGCACGATTGGGTCACGCTCGCACCGGTGTAATTACCACCCCCCAGCAGAAGATCGGCGTGAAGCAGTATTGCACTGTGTTTCGTACGGTGAGCGGGGGCCCGGAGGCCTGCATTCCCATCCCATTCCTGCTCCATCCTGTTCCACTCCTCTTACAATTTCCCATCATTATCCTCTCCTTATTTCCTCCTCTTCCTTCAAGCCAGTAAGGCATCTGCGATATCTACGGTATAAAAAAAATCTTGCATAAAATGCACGTTTTATCGCTATTTAAACCAGTAATTACTCGAGATAAATGATTGAAGACTCGGATCATTAAGTCTCTAATGACGGCTCAAATAAATCGCCCCATCAAAGCCGAAGTAATACTTTAATTGTAGTTCGCACAAAGTCAAGATTTATAATGTTGTTCTTATACCTCGGTTTAAATTGTAGGCAATTGTAGTACGCTTTATAGTAATCTTACTTTTATCTTCTATGTATATTCGTATACTTTGAGAAGTGATAGTAGGATACAAAGAGTTATACTTACAGGGTTTTTTTTAATATTACATAACCTCACATTTTGCATAAGCAATAACATTTATTCTATAGCTCTTAACTCAACACACAGATTAGAGAATAGTAGAATAGTTACTAAATAATCCATTTAGGATGATAGTCTCTTATAGTCTTATAATAATACTAGCCACACCCCACGCTTTACCGAGATTAGAAGTAGCTTAAATGTTATTTTGGATCCTTGCCTATATGAAGTTTCATCACAATCAGTTCAGTTTACATACTTTTTTATAAATAAGTTTTTGCGTGAAAGAGTAACAAAAAAACATATCCATTCTCACAAACTTTCGCATTAATAATATCTATCTCCTTACGTTCAAATTATTTGTCAAAAAGGTAATATTCATGTCCATATGTCCAAATAATATCGATGATCGGATCCAATAATCGTGGGACGTATTTAATATGACTCTTGTTAGGATTACGTACGAGGCACTTACAATTCGCTCAATCGGTACGCTCGTTAGCGGGTACCCGTTATTGGACGGTCAGCAAAAAAGGCATAATTGGCAGTATTTTTCATAGTAATAACATTTTTAAAAAACTCCATGTGCGCAGTTTATTGTTGAGAAATGAGTTAGGTTTATGGAACATACAAATATATTCACGAAATACTAAGTTACGTAAAAATGAAGAAGTATAGCACAAAAGGCGGTCTTATCACTAAACAGTGATTTCTTCCAGGCAACCTTTATAGCCAGGAATATATGGACTGAAAAATTTATTGTATTTAATTGGATTGAAAAGTAATTTCTGTAACGGAGCATAATAATGATATAGACAGATAAATGTAATTTGAGTACAATAATGAATATCTATTATTCTATTCTATCGCCTACGATAGCTTAATATAGGCTTCTGGGTAGGAGCCATTTTAGTTCACAAGTATGTGGGCAAAAACAACGTAGTATCAATTCTTAATCTGAATCACACACACACAAAACCCACAGTAACATAACTATTTTGAATTGTAGAAGGAGCCTGTCTTTCACTACACACGTGAACCTAAAATGGAAGCAGTGTAACTGTAATACTGTAAAATGTGTCATGAATAAAGCATTTTTTTTAATCTGAATAGTACGAAGAAAATTCAGGTATTATATAGACGACCTACCATTGACGATTTCATTGAATGTTAACTTTTGTTACTTTTTCCCTCTATATTATGAAATGAGTTTATTCAAAATCTTGATAAATTGAAAATAGATAAAGGCACCGACTTTGTATAGATTTCAACAAAAATAAAATAAAAGTTATTTTCTACTTTTCTTGGTCCTATTTTTGGCAAAATAATTTAGTGTCCTGTGAAGGGTAATTACATCATCTAGTCACAATACTGTTGCTATATATCATTATTAAACCTTAACCGCAGAGCTTATTCCGTTGATTTTTGAGGAGTTCCCTGGAATATCTTCCACATGGATGATCAGACCTAAACTAAATTTCTATGGGACACTGACACTCTAATTAATATCTTCTCACGGTCGAATTGATAACCTCCTCCTTTTTCGGTGATAGTCGGTTAAAAATGAAGATAGCTTCATCAAAAGCCACTAGCCACCGCTAATTTTAGCTGACTAGGTTTGGGACCCTTGATCGTTAGTCAAACATAACCCAGACTAGGTTTTGCAGTCCGTACCGCCCCTATCAGTTCCCTGGAATATCTTCCACATGGATGATCAGACCTAAACTAAATTTCTATGGGACACTGACACTCTAATTAATATCTTATCACGGTCGAATTGATAACCTCCTTTTTCGGTGATAGTCGGTTAAAAATGAAGATAGCTTCATCAAAAGCCACTAGCCACCGCTAATTTTAGCTGACAAGGTTTGGGACCCTTGATCGTTAGTCAAACATAACCCAGACTAGGTTTTGCAGTCCGTACCGCCTCTATCAAACATGTCACCAGGCGTGATAGATGACCTGCCTATCGATTTCGTTTTTGTCTTATAATACCGGCTTTATTTTGCAATATATTCCTGGTATATGAGACTCTTCACGCAGCTTAGTGAAACAAAAGCATTCTTGACTTTATTGTTCACTATGTTTCGTATTATTGAAGACGTTAAGAGGTATTTTCAAGGTGGATAGGTATCAAGCTAGTATAATACTACTTCTGAAATTATAAGAAGAGTTTTAATGGGACATTGAAATTTAACTGGTTGTTATATGCCTTAATTTTGGTTCAAATAAACGTTCTAATAAACTGTTTAGCTTCATGTTATTAGCATATATTTTAAGAAGTTTAGATGTTTGTTATATAATGACGCAAAAATGTGTTACGGCTGTCTATACAATTTAATATATAGTTTATAAATTAAATTTTGCATAAAATTTACCATTAACCCACAGAAATCAAACAGAATATGGTACATATAAGATGATTGGAGGATTATATCGTTATGTATTGAATTGGCAAACTATCAAGTACAATAGTCAAGTTATATACAACACTATTCGACTACGAGGTGTAACACCAAGCTCGTAAGCACATTTGAATTGCTAATACCGACGATTAACATAAAATTCCGCAATAAGCACTGTTATAGGTTATCCCTGTTAGATTTAATATAAACTAAAAAAACGTAAATTACGGGGGATTTTTACAATGTAATGGAATCGTGCCAAAACCATGGCCTTTTTTATTTTTAACTAGCTTGCTGCCCGCGGCTTCACCCGCGTGGACTACAAAATTCTGTACTTTGTGGATTTTAGAGGTGGTATGACAATTTTTAAGAATTAGAAGTGTACGTTTGTAAATATATCTCGTCAAAGGTTTAAGTTCGAAGTATATCCTAAATTAAATATAACGAAAATGTCACTGTTCATGTTTATATAAGGTGTTTCAGAGTTAGCGTTTCATTTATTTACAGGACATTAAGAACATGTATCTAAGCACGTAAAAAATAATGAAAAGGGTCGGCGAGGCTTTGTTAATTTAATATGATTTATTTATTGAACGTTTCTTTGCCACCTTTTTTATCATTACGGCATCCTTTATCTCACTTTCTTCTACCAAAATCCCGCTCTTGATTTCGCTTTCCAATGATTCACTTTCTTTGCTCTCCTTTCTTAATCCTTCATCGACCCGCGTTGCCGGCCAGCTGATAGTTCACTTAAACATAAAATTTAATAAAAAAATCATATTTAATTAACAAAGACCCTTTTATTATTTTTTACGTGTTTAGGAACATGTTCTGATTGTCCTGTAAACAAATGAAACGCTAGCTTTGAAACACCTTATATAATCCTAATAATTCTATTTTATTTTTATTTTTTTGCAAAAAATTGACATTTTCAAAATGTGTCGTATACTCTCAGAATGAAAGAGTTGATGTTTGCATGCATTTAACGCATATTTGCTCATGGGCGCAAATAATATCTTCTACATGTTGGTTAGTCTTTGTTGTGATTAGCCGCCATGATCGTAATCTACTTTGGAGATCAAGAAAAGGCTAAATTTGTCATTAAAAAGTGCTATGCAAATAACACTTGAAAAGATTGAATTTAATCAACCAAGTTTTGGTAGTTATATTAACATCCCGCTTATTATAGACTAGCTGCGCCCCAGGGCTTCGATCCCGTGGTAATATCGGGATGATATATAGCCTATAGCCCTCCTCGATAAATGAGCTATCTAACATTAAAAATTTTTCGAATCGGACCAGTAGTTCCTGAGATTAGCGCGTTCTAACAAACGAGCTTTTTAGCTTTATAATATTAGTATAAATACGCGTTACTTATGCCTAGTAGGATATTGTACTGTCCAAAGGAGGAACGACTGGTTTTATTTTATAGGAACGGGGCATAAGAGGATTGAAGGATTATTGGAATACATTGAATTGCCGAACTATCAAATACAAAGTCAAGTTTATATACAACACGAGTGTTGCACCGAGCTCGTGGGGACATTTGAATTGCTAATATTGAACAATTAACATAAAATTTCATACTGTATGTTTAAAATAGAAAGGAATATAATTGCTGAATTTCACCATGATTTATTTTAAAAAAGCAAACAGCGAATAAAAATATAATAAGATTTTTTTATTCTATATTTGATATCTATTCGACGAAAAAGTTTGTCTACAATTTTGTCATGGTTGGAAATATTATTTCACAGTATTGTTTAGACCATTTAAAAATGTTTGTTTTGATTTTTTTCGCAGTTAATGTTACATTTTTTATATACGTGTATTCAATGCAAATATGACATGAGAATGTAAATAATAAAAATGTTAAAGGGTCTTTAAATAATATTTCGATTGGTAGATTTTTAATTCAATTTTTTTTATAGATCGATACCCTATTTAATAATAGTATGTAATATAGTTAATTTTTTAATAATAAATATTTATTTGACTACTGACTGGAGTACATCACATGGGAGTGTTTTAATCAGTTAAATAAGCAAACGAAATAAGAACTTAATTTGATTTTATTATTTAAAAGTAAATGTTGTTAAAAATGAGAACTTAGCGATTTTCATTGAAATAAATATTTTTTTTATTGTAATTTTTTGCCGAGTCTAACATAACATTTAA
>LQNK01002372.1:220397-231519 GCA_001586405.1 Phoebis sennae | reverse complement strand
AAACTTGTATCAGACTGAATGAAAAGGCGATACATATCCGTCTCATTCATTGGATTGAGTCGGTAACGTAATTATCTTATAACGATAAAATTATCGATACCATAGGTCTTAACGTTACGTATTATTAACGTTATAATGTGACTGCTGTAACGTTAAGTATGGTAACGTTACCTAAAAAGGTAACGATATGTGTCTCAAATGTTTGTAACGATACCAATTTTTTAACGATAATTCAAGCCCTGGTTTAACAATTTTCGTTTTTCTTTTCCAAATTTATGACTTTACAAAATTTCAAATTTATGATGAAAAGACTTCATACTCAATGTCCTGCGGAATATTTAGATAAAAAGTCACGGTTCACCCTTATAGCAACAACAAACTTTAAATAAGGAAAAAGAAAGGAGTAATATTTAAGGGGGTATCCATTACATAACATGAAGGGGGATCAAGTTGAATTTCTGTCTGTATGTTTGTCTCTTCTTCACTCTTAAACCACTGAACTGATGGAATGGATGGAATTTTGTACAAGTATAGTTTGAAGCCCAACAAAGGACATGAAATTGTTTTTATCCTGGAAATCCCATAGGAACTGAAAATATACATGAGTGTAACCACAGGGAGTAGCTAGTTTGACATAAAAATATTATGTACATGGATAATTTTAGTTTTCTATGAAATTGTTTTATCTTACTTTAGATTAAGTATCTTTGAAAATTCTGAAAACTTGTTGAGTAATACATGATGTCAACAATGAACACTACATATTATTTCTGATTATTGCTTTACCTTAGAGACTAGCTGTTCCGTGCGGCTTTGTTCCTGTGCCATAGTATTAAAGTTTTTGTGACTTAGTGACGATGCAATTTTTCTAATGGTGATTTTTTTTTATATTAATGGAGATGTTTCTATCTGAAAACATTACAAACATACATATAAAAATAGGCGCTTGACGTCGAGTTGAGGAAACTCGGTCGCAATTATTACTATTATTATTACATACAAAAATAAATGTTTCCTCTTTATAAATAGTATTGATATAAACTTGTACTCTCAACTATTGTTAAATGTGATCTTGATCAAATTTAGTAAATCAAAGGCAATTAAAACTGGATTACTGTTAATGACAATATCAATTGTTCCACATTTTCATCAACTTCAATGTTTATTTTTCAGAGAGAATATGCCGTCTCACTTTAAAGTGAAGGAATACTGTCCGCTCGTGTTTCGGAACCTTCGAGAGAGGTTCGGAATCGACGACCTAGATTACAAGGAGTCTCTCACCAGGTATAGACCGACCAACCACATACTACCACGCTAGGCAATCACGTGTGTTTCGCTATTTACGCGTGCAGTATTTATTTATATTTATTTTGTCCTATATTTTGTCTCGCCACCCCGGCTCCTACTTCCCGTCATGTCCCATAGGTTTAGAACGCCAGATAACTACCTGCGTTCGCGAGCGTCAAAGAAGTTTTTAAATAAGCTGCGGAGGTCGGCCACGGCGCCCTCCGGAGTTGCCGAGTTGAGGAACACTCCCGAGGGATTGTTCCGCGATGCTAGCGAGTTCATGAAACGCGGCCTTACTATGAAACGACTGAGGTCAGGGAAGTTTGAATTGTAACGGTTTTTTTTCGAATAACAGTATGTAGTGTGCCTTTGACTGACACGGCATTTCATCGCATTCACGTTCACCGGTTGTGTTTTTGTCGCGTGCTATTTATTCGATTTTGATGAGGCGATTGAATTTTATGGACATGCTTTTTGTGATTTCGGTTTGTCGTCTATCCTGACCCGAGATGTGTATATTTGATTCGTGTTTCCCATTCCTTACATATCACTATACACGCGTTTTGTATATTGACACGACTAAATTATTTTTGAAAATATTCACCGAGCAATCTTGCACTTAGCAACACCGTTCAAATGAAAGGTAAGTATGCAAATCAATTAAAATAGGGATATAAAATGTTTGGGTAATGTATATGTATGAGGAAAAATCATGTTTATATGACATACTTGGACATTATAAACATGGAGACCATTATGACGGAACAATACATTTGTCATACAATAAACATATACAAATACTGAAATTGAATACGATGCTATACGTAAATAGTAAAAAATATATGTTTGTTTGTCTGTATTATTGTTTGTGCGTCAATCACCTAGAAACCATTGGGTACATTTTGATTTGATATTTTTAGGGTGGTTCATACATATGACCCAGGGTTTAAAAAATATAATGTTATGACATATATCACAGATTTTTAAAATTAGAGATTTTAAATGTTATGACGAAATAGATATTTTTGCTAAAAAAGTAGAGTTTACGAGATATGGTCATATAAAATGTGATTTTACTTCTTCGAAAATAACAAAGTACAAAATTTAGTAGTCAACGCGAGCGAATCCGCTGGCGTAAAATCATAAGTTGACGTTGAAATTAATTGCGTATAGATATATCCATATATAATAAAGGCGACCTGCTAATGGACGATGAATAAAATGATTCCTAAACAAATGTACTGAAAGTGAATGCCTAAATACATATACGGTACACTCAGTACGTTAATAAAATCGTCAACGTCTCAACGAAAGGTCGGCTCGGGTTAATAGAGCAGCTAGACGTACTCTCGATGACTAGGTACTGTTTGCGAATTATTGCCAATTATTTGGTTGGAACGTGATCAACGTGTCATGACCGTGAGATGCATATGAGATGGATTCATTTATTGTTTGTTTTGTTTATCGACTCGAAGGGAAGGTTTTGGTATGAATGTTTCTTAAAAAAAGGAAAACAGACTAAACATAGAACATTATGTTGTTGGAAATAGAGAGAATAATTTAATTTCAATACATATAGTGTAGGTACAGGACGCGTATAAGTGTTCTGTTAACATTAGAATTCATATAAAAAATAATTGAACAAAAGTCGAGGTACATATGGCTCTATATGAGTGGTGTCAGTGGTCTGCGAATGGTTTCAATGGTTCAAATTTTCCCCTCCTCAAGGTTCAAATCTCAACCGAATAGATGAAAAAGTTTTCAATATAATTATCATGCTCCCTGCTGACAACAATGACTTGTTTATCATGGTATGAATCAATGTTTAAAGGGTAAAATTACTGTACATTTATTATTAACTACCTGTGCCCCGCGGTTTCGCCCGCGTATATAGCCCGATCCCGTGGGATTTCCGGGATTGAAAGTATCCTATGTCATTCTCCTGGTCCTAAACCTTCTGCCTACGAATTTTCAGCTAAATCGGTTCAGCCGTTCTTGAGTTATAAGTGGAGTAACTAACACGACTTTCTTTTATATATATAAGATTACTCCCTCAAGTATTCTCAATTTCACTCTACGAAATCATATGCAGAATATGCATTGCAGAATATGCATTTTAATTAATATGCAGAAGAAGCCAGCTTACTTTATTTAATTTCTAACTTGACTCGTCTATTCATTTTTTTCATTCGCGTTATCCATGGAAACCTAAAATTTTAATGTCATCGTTTGAACCCTTCTCTAACTTGGTTTTCATCCTTATGTGTTGAAATATCTAAGCATGGTTTTCAATACGTGTGTGCGTTATTTTATACATAGAGTATCCGATATCAAAGATTTCCCGATATTTTATCACAAAGTTTTCTCCGTCAAATAAATAAATTGATAATATCATATCATGATTGTAAAATAACTATAAAGTAATATAACATGTAATAAATTTTTATATGAATTATTTTAATATAAATTTCAATAAAAAATCATTTTGTTTTTAAAGCAAATTGCTTAGAATTTTCGGGTTGATATTTAAATTATTATAATAGTAAGAAAAATATTTCAATCTCAAACAGTTTCTGCTAAGTTTGTCCTCTCTAATATAGACTTTCGTCACATTCAGAATGTTATTATAACATTCATTAACTGTAACCTACTTCGCGAGACATTAAACCATCTTGTTCTCCATAACAATTGATTTTAAAATTGCGTAAAACCTTTTCGGTAATAGGTATTTCTTATTCCTACATTCTTTTAAATCATAGAATTATTTCAGACGATATTTTCCTCAATAACTTTTTTGCAGTTTAAGATTTACGATTGCAATGACGTCATATAATTTTAGAAAAACGTGGGTAAAGGAAACGTTATACCCGATCTAAGAGGCTTTTATTCTTTCAATTATCGAAAATATGATTTGAAATGTACTTCTACATGATTTTACGGTTCCAAAACTTTAAATAGTAGTAATTTCTGTTCCCGATAATCTTTTGTGTCTTATTTACAAAAAAAACTTCATTTAAATGCGAGTGTGCATCATTTTTTAAACTAAGGCCTACAAATTTTGGAAAAAAATGTTTTAGTTGTATCTGGGATGATAGAAGAGATGCGAGATTGTGGATACCAATAACGTTGTCTTCAAAATTGGAAACGTATCGCGTTTACTGGCCAACGATATTTTTAAACCCGATGTTAATTATTATCAAGCCTAAATAAAATTCGCGACTTTAGATTGATGTAGCAATCCATTTTCCAAATCTGTTATCTGAGATTTGCTCAAAAAGTTGTCGCAGACTAGATCAATCTTTGGGTGCGTTTTTTGCATTAAGATTGATTGAACATCGGCCGTTAATCTTTGTGTTATCCATAAATGTTAATTACTGATGTTTAAATATGTTTGATACCTCTTTTTTTAATAACCTATCCATGCAGATAACGTCTATGTAGCGTTCAATTTTGACGTTAAGTATAAGTTTAAAATTTATTACGGTATTAGTTATTTCTTCAGGTAACACCCGCTTTGTTGGCAGGTCGCAGCCGATCCCGGACGATTCCTCCGGCAAGTCCGGCGCCAAGTTCTACCAGAGCTACGACCGGCTGTTCATCCTGAAGACCCTCACGTCGGAGGAGGTGGAGAGGATGCACTCGTTCCTCAAGCATTACCACCCGGTGAGTGGAGGGTAGTTGCATATTACTGCTATAGATAAATTTGACGACCCGATTGGCGCAGTGGTTCAGCAATGAGCTATTGCGCTGGAGGGTGTAGGTTCGATGCCCACGAGCAGAAAATTATGATGTGATGAACATTATAATTTTCTACTGTCTGCGTGTTAATTTATCTATAGTATGTATGTATTTACAAAAAAAAGTATGTTTAAGTATGTCTATCAGTTATCTAGTTTCCATAGTACAATCTTTACTTGGTCTGGGACTAGATGGCGTTATGTTAAATGTCCAGGAATATTTATTTTATGTATTTATAAATTCATCCACGAAAGCGCCTCACTATGTTTGTCGATCGTTGACAGTATATGTATGCAACCTTGTGTGAAGTTTTATAGGTACAATCATTACACATGTGTGCACACGCACACTTAAATAAATAGAGTAATCAGGACAAACTATTGCGACCATAGTAATGTCAAATTCAAAAATTGGTGGGGCGCGTCGTCGTGGATGGCACTATCTATAATGTAAATGCCAAATTAACGCTGTCTACTTATTTTTCCCGTCTAAATCATTGGTTGGATGAAATTTTGTATAAATATAGTTTGAGACCCGAAAAAAGAAATAGGATAGTTTTAATGCCGAAAATCTCATGGGAATAGGAAATATACGCAGGTGATTCCGCGAAGCACAGCTGTTTGCTAATAAAAACTACAGTGTATTACAGTACAAAGTAAAAGCAATTTGTGTGTGATAGTAATCTATGTTAACAATTTTATGACTATCTTCATGCAGTTTCAGTCATATATTTTACATTAATTTTTAAAACCAATTCTGGTCTATGGTACATAGTATTCGCGTCATTTGATAACATGGTTCTCGGATCCGTAGACTGCCATCCGAAAATGGGCACGAAAGTTAACATTTTATAGTTCCGGTGGTAAATAAAAAATATTAATTTATGTGCCTATATGTTGTTTTCAAAGCACTGCAAAAGAAAAGTTTTGAATTTTCCTATTGATTTGTATATTAACTTCACACCATCTTCAGTAAATACTTGTTCTAAGTTATACATTTTCTATATTATATTAAATAATTAATATGATATAGAAAATATATAACTGTGGAACTAGTGAAGCGTTTTTTTACAAATCGGTCATGATGCAGTTCTATCAAGTGGCAACAATACAAAATATATAATAACTAATTTTCCTGTATCTCTTAACATAATTGGAAAAAAGCAATAGTCATGCTTTAAAAGTGTTTACTAGAAGATATAATAATAACTTGCAAAATGTGATACATCGCAACTGACATTGTATTAATAAATTTTATCAGATAAAAGTATCGATAATAAGTGAATGTAGATAGGGGGGATTCTGCGAAATTGATGATTAGGTTTTATTTCTGACTTTTGCGGCTTTAAAGGAAAAAAAAAACAATATATAACGAGTGTATTCAATGTCACTGGAAATATTTAACCGTTTTGAACGTGTTGCATTTTTATTTGTTGTAGGAGATTGAGACTTAATTATTTTAGAAAAAAATAAAATTGTTAAAATTCCACTATGCATTTAAAATGTCAAGTAAAAAATGTTAGAGTTTAAATTTCCCTAATAAGCAGGGTTTTCACCAAAATCCAAAACCGTAGGGTTATTTTATGGGATACAGGATTCCTTATCAGTAAAACAGACGTGATACTATTATAACTATAACTTAACAAAGATATAACATCTATCGGATTACCTGATATCTAGTATCAGTGCGAATAAATATTTATCTACGTTTTCCTTGTTTTGATGATTTCTCATTACTGATGCGTTTGTTACTCATGCTATTGTATAATAAATTAATCACTCGACTGATACCGTCTGAGTGCAGACTGTACTTATAAATAACTCTTGTTACGTAGTTTTGGCAACATCTCGTCACAGGGAGACATGCGTCTGATTAATATTAACCACGTATGTTTATAGGTTTTTATTTGCTTACTTAACAAATTATCCTGGTACCACAATAAAATATTAAATATATACTTTTACACTCGAGAAATGTATGCATCCAAGTGGTTCTGCCATTGAAAACTAAGTTTTAACAAAAAATCTCGATAGAAGATAAGTGAGGAACTTATAGGTGTTGGTACACCCCGTCGAGCACGTAAAGCCGCCGATGCGCTTCATCTTTCTCCGCGAATGTCGGTCTGTCCACCCATCGGATCATGAGAGCGAAAGAATAGAGAGTGCACCTGTGCTTGCACACAGTTTTGCGCTATAATATCATCCGTGCAGTTAGCTGGTTTCTGTAGAGATTAGTCGTTGTGGCTGAAATTCGGTCTAAACGTTTTTAACTTTAAAAATATAACATAACTAGCTGACCCCTGCGGTTTTGTAACCTGTATATCTTTCGTACAATAAAAACTATTTCTTCCTTAGATTTCCAAAAATCTTTTTACAAAATTTCATCCAAGTCGGTCAAGAAGTATCGGAGCCTATTCAATTCAAACAAGCAAACAAAAAATCAAATCTTTCCCTAATAACATAAGTATAAATAAGATGGTATTGTCCACAGTACATAGTGGAGAGGCACGGCAAGACGCTCCTGCCGCAGTACCTCGGCATGTACCGGCTGACGGTGGACGGCATCGAGCATTACCTGGTGGCTACTAGGAATGTGTTCTCCAACCATCTCAATATACACAAGTATGTTACTGAACCGCGGTGTGATTGAAAATGAGGGTACTTTTAAAACTTAAGTGAGGGTACATCTAAAGTATACTTTAAAAACTAAAAGCTTTTAAAAATGATTCTAGATTAATCACTTTAACCTTTCCTATATAGTTTGTTTTCATTTCTGAACGAGAACTAAAATTAAATATAATTAATTTTTTGTAAAAGGGATGGTGACCCAAGAACAATCTTGTATGAACTAGACATAGAAATATTAACATTTGGACACCAGAAAGTAACGATGCTTATCTTATGTATGATAATTTTTCTATCATCCATCATTTAACCTATACCCTCATTAGACACCTTTATATAAACTATTACGCTACCAAAAAGCAGTTAGTAGCAAAGCAGTCAGGAAAAATTAAACACTTAACAAAAATTTTCAGGAAATACGATCTGAAAGGCTCAACAGTGGACCGCGAGGCGTCCGAGAAGGAGTTAGAGAAAGAATTGCCCACGCTCAAAGACAACGACTTCATCAAGCAAGGAGTCAGGATTGATATCGGTGATGCTGCCAAGGAGAAGCTCCTGGAGACCCTGACTGCTGATGTTGAGGTAAATATGCTTCTTAGGGTTCTGAACCTACAAAGGGCACAATCGGAACCCGTATAGCATCACTTCGTCAAGACCGTTTATCTCTGAAATGGGTTAGGACATCAAGCTTAAATAAAAAACTCATACTTAAATGCATTGCCTCTTATTTTTCGGAAGGTTTCGTAGGATTGCTTATGAGGAATTTGGTATTGGGGGCAGGATTTAGGTATATATGTTGAAAGGCATTAACTTCATCAAGCAAGGGGTTAGGATTGATATTGGTGGTGCTGCTATGGAGAAAGTCCTTGACACACTGACTGTTGAATAGAAAAGCAGTTTTCATTATCATAATTGAGTGTAAGTTAACTTCTGTGTAATATGGTAATGAGGGTAGATTTAAGGGCATATTATATTGAAAAGCAATAACTTCATCCAGCAAGGAGTTGAATGTCAGTATTGATTAAACACCAAAAAAAAAATCTGTGAGAAGAATTGGTGTCGCCTTATGATTAGAAGTATTGTAATTTTGATTTCAATTATCTAGTTTCCATAGTATAAGCTTTCCTTAATTTGGGACTAGGGATTGCTCCCGGGAATTCCCGGTACTCGATTTCCCGGGAATTCTCGGTACTGAGAGCCTTGGTCCAGTACCGGTACCGGTACCGGTTGGGGAGCCAGCTCCCCAAGTCCCGGGAATTTCGGTACTTTCGGTACTGTTAAAAAATAACATTAATAACTTGTTTAAAGATGTTTTCGCATACATTACTATACGTAATTAGTAAATATTAAGTTACTTTCTATTTTAAACACTTTATTATACAAAAATCCCCATGGAAAAGTAGCATCTTTAGTGAACGTCATCACAAAACATCCTCTACGAGACACAAGTTTGCACGTTTGCTAGAAAGACCGCATTTGTCGAATCACCTCAGTTTTTAAGTACTTCATTTAATATATCGCCGAAGATCGGAATCCTCAGTGTTGGCATTTCGAGTGACGTTCATTTGGAAGGCAAGCTGGCCTTCGACAGCAAACAGAAGACAGTCTCATCTCTGGGCGGGAGCCCCACAGTACCAACTCCTTCCTTTTGACCGCATCCAACGTCAGACAGCTCGAATAGTCAATAATCGTAGGCTTTCCGGTAGGCTCGATCGGCTATCGACACAAAGAGATTGCGCATCCCTTTGTGTCCTGTATCGAATATATTATGGGGAGAGCACGGAGGAATTGTTCGAAATACTACCAGCCGCACAGTTCCACCACCGCATGTCCCGCCGTAATCTCGACTTCCATCCATACCATCTGGATGGTTGGCGATCTAACACCGCGATCCCACCCGCAACTTCTTTCCTCGAACGGTGAAGTTGTGGAACGACCTTCCATCTGCTGTATTTCGAAACAAATTCGACATTGGGGCCTTCAAGAGACGAGCATATTTGTCCATCAAAGGGCGGCAAAGCACCTAAGATACCCCTGGTGTTTCATGTGCTCATGGTGCACATACTCGTACAATATAACATCTCCTGCGTAGCCGGCTAGGCTCTGTTGAGATTGGCCCCCATGGCCGATGTCGGTTGCACAGGGTATAAAACACTACTAGGCGTACAATTGACGTGTCACGGCGTCTTGTAACATGCCTGAAGTAGGTGAGTTTGCGAGACTGTACAATGTATTTCTAATATCCTTTCTCCTGCACCATATTTCAATAGCATCTATTCATTTCTTTTTACTCCGTCGATGATCAGACAGATAGACAGATCGTTTCCATCGAGCTAGGCTGCAGAACTAAAATTGTCGATGCAGTTCAAATAACTGCCACAGTCAAATGGACAGGCCCAATTGCATGCAAGACAAACTTTGGGTCAAAATCACCACATTGTTTCACGGCAAACCAAAGAGATCATTATCATCTAAAGCTTTACAGGCGCGGGTGGACGTAAGCCTGGTCAACTAATATTCTCCAGTACGAGTTATTATTGGCTTTTTGCCTCCATCCTCTTACACGATCACTTTGTTGTCCATTTGTACGTCGTCTATCCATTAAGTTTTGGTGTACCTCGGTTTCCATGACCCTCTGGCTTACCGTCTAGTAGACGCAGGGGTACTTTAATTCCATCTATTCTCACAACATATCCTGCCCAGCGAAGCTGACCTATTCTAATGGTCTTTACGACATTCGGCTCGCTGTACAACTCATATAATTCGTGGTGGTATCGTATTCGCCATCTCCTATTCTCCAGCACAGGTCGAAAACTGTGGATGACGAGGACGATCTGCTAATCTTTGAGAGAAAAAGATTAGCGTCCGCGTCATCTTTGGATAGAGTCCAAAGAGATGGGGAGACGAAATCGATCACTTCCTTGTTAACAGGTACCATATTTATCCCAAAATCGTGATAAATGGAAAGGTTTTAGGGAATGCTGTAGTTAATGCTGGGTAAGACCCAGCATTAAGACACAGCAGGCAAAAAATACGAGGCTTTGTTTGTGTTTTTTTATTATTTTCATGTTGAAAAGCCATGAGCTTTATTTACCATTAATTTGGAATATATTACATACTAGCGACCCGCCCCGGCTTCGCACGGGTTTAATGGATGATATTATACATAAAAACCTTCCTCATGAGTTACTCTATCTATTAAAAAAAACCGCATCAAAATCCGTTGCGTAGTTTTAAAGATTTGAGCGTTCATAGGGACATACAACATGACACATGACAGAAAAAGCGACTTTGTTTTATACTATGTAGTGATTATAAACATTTTTCATTAAGATTCATGAAAATTTTTGTTTTATTGCCTTTCTTTCGGCGTATACTGAACTGACAAGCTTTAAGTATAAACCGCGTTAACTATTATAACATTATTGCCTTTAATTTAGATATTCTGTGAAATTTGTACTCAGTACCGAAAT
>LQNK01002372.1:200372-219577 GCA_001586405.1 Phoebis sennae | reverse complement strand
AACTACAGGGTTGTCCCCTGCGCAATTAGTATTCGGTCGTAAATTAAGATCGCGTTTAGATTTAATTAATCCTAAACCATCGTCGTCCTCGTCACCATCTCTGACTAATTTTGTTAATAACCGACAGTGTATGCAATCTAAAGGAAAAAGAAACATAACAAAATTTTATAAAATAAACGATTTAGTACTGTATAAAAAATTTACAATTAACTCAAAATTTATATGGAAAAAAGGAATCATTCAGGGAAGAATAGGAAGAGTTTTGTATAGCGTAAGAGATGTTGAAAGTTCTGAAATTTTTAAAAGACACTTTAATCAGTTGTTACTATATAAGGGTTCGAGGAACAGTGATAATATGCAAAAGACAGGGGAGAGCCTTACGGGGACCCTGGACACACTGTTATCACCAGTATCGCCGGCCCCGTCCACTCCGGCGTCTCAGTGTTGTTTGGGCGAGCCCAGCACAGGCGTGCTGCAACCAGGAACCCCGCCGCATAGCGAGTGTTCTCATGCGGTGAGAGGGAGGAGAGCGGAGTTCTATGTGCCCAGAGATTCGCCGCCACCCTCTGCATCCTCTGGCCGTGACAATGACCAGGAAGAGCAGGACAATCAAGGGCATTAGCTTTAGGTTAAATTAGGTTTTTTGTACTAGGTGGAGGGATATTGTGTATCTGTGCGTGGCTGCGTCCACGCGGTTAACCGTTGATTGAAGGCAGTACGATTCGAACCTTTGTAGTTTGCACTTGACCCGTCCCTCGCATACTTAACATTTATGACTTTTAATATAAATACAAAAATAAATAAACATCTTAAGTAAATTAAAAAAAAAAATTCGTTCTCACGTTTTGATGTAAAAATTAATTAGTTGATTTAGGGCATACTCCGTAGTAATTAATAAATATTAGTTTTAGTCGGAGCGACACCAAAACTCAATTTATTAAGACAACAATGCGCTTCTCAGTATTTTATAGGAAACTTTATTTAGTATAGAGTTACACGCTTCCTAGTTTTTGTATTGATAATACGAATAAATTCAAACTATTTTGAGCTTTTTGCTCTTATACCTAAAGCTCTGAATTCTGTGTGATATTTATTCAGTTGCATATAAATAATTTATGTTGTGAATGGGTATTTAAACGGCGCGTGTCAAAAATATAAAGGATAGATTTAGAAGCGGTTTCTTTGTAATACTTTAATGGATAGTTTATTAGAAACTTGTAACTGTTCATCGATTTGTCTCGTTTATAGGTTGTGTTCGATCACTATCTTTTACCCGCGTCTTCACACATGTGGTTGACAATGAGTAATTTATATAGAAACTCTCATCACCTATTCTAAACTCTTAAACCATTTTCCCCAATAAAATTGACGTTGACGCTTTACATATTCCACTCTATCTCTACATCAAATTTTATTAAAAACTGTTCAGTTTTTTATGTTTGAAAGCATAACTGACCGACAGGTAGAGTGCGAATTATGAAAGTGAAAGTTTGGAGGTTTATGTTATGTTTTGTTTTTGTCTCGCTGCAAATGCGGGACGGTTGTTCATGAATTGTCATATACAGATAAGTATTATATTAGCTGGAGTTGGTGATAGAATACTTTTTATTGATCTATAGGCACCGAATTTTAAACACCAAAAGTCTCAGGCAACAGCTATTTTAAAGAACTATGTGGGTTAACTGATGCTAATCACTACCCATGAACACCCGTAGTATAGAAGTTTCGATTGATAGCAAAAAATTAAGAGATATAGAACAGTAAATAATATTGTCATTTTTTAAAATAAATTTTTAATTTCTTTTGACTAAACATTTTAGTTAGAAAGAAAGTACACACACTTATTTTCAACACACATTTCACACGAAACAATATTAAAAACAAAAATTTTATATATTTTACTATTAATTAATTTTGTTGATATAAGTTTCAGCCGCTCGTTAATGTCGTTTATTTGCTAAATTTATTTCTTTTTCTTCTTAAATTTATTTAAGTTGACTTCTAAGAACCATGGAAAAAAATGACAGGTTTTTTCATAGAGAAGTTTTAATTTTTTTTAGTTAAATATATTTCGGATATTTCATTAAATAGCAACCATATGTATTCTTTCTTTGTTATAAAATTGTTGCTGTATGGAAAACAAAACAAAAGCACGTGTTTTTTCCCAAATTCTGACACAGACCACACATTTGGCTCGCATGTCAAAAGTGCCAGCCAAATTACCATCCCTAATAGGGTAGCCATTATGGAGGTTTTGCTGGACAAATAAACATAATTTTTACTCGTGGAAGACTACGTTCCTTAGAGAACATATAATGTTTTTTACATACAAAGTATGATAATTAAACAAAATATTAAAAAAAATACTTGAATATAAAACTATAATTTTCACAAAACGAGAATTTCTTATACATTAAGAAAAATATAATATTGATATCTTGTTGATATTTTGATTATAAATCAATTATATTAAAATGGATATAAGAAAATAAAAAAGAAAATCTAGAACATAATTCATATAAAATTGGTAAAACCTTGGACGATAAAATTATTAATTTTGACATAACAATAAATAAAAATTAAATTAAAAATACATTTTTTTAATTCATGGTGTCCCTACTCAAAGCTCCCTGAAGCGAATATAATTTGTGAGAATGCACACTTTTTTACATTTAAATTATATCGTTCACAAGAAAGTTAATTGTGGACCACCGGCAAAGTAAACACTTTTTTAATTTGTTTTTATTTTTTACGTTTTCAGGTTATGCTTATGTCACGTGTTTCGTGTAGCCTTAAGATACAGGGTGGAAAATTGTAATGCCATTTGAAAAAAATACCCTGAATATTGTAGTTAAAAAAATACTCAAAGAAAACATTCCTATGTTTTTGAAGATAAAGAAAGCAGGTTTCGGGGTACATAAATCAATAAAAAGTATACTTTATATCCAGCGAGTAACTTATCTATATACGAAATTATATCAAAATTCGGTCAGCAGTTTTGGTGTGATTGACAGACAAACATAATATCATCTAAACATCGAAACATTCACAATTATAAAAGTAGTAAGTAGGATATGCGAAGCATATGATTCTTCTCTCCTATCGTATTTGTAATACAGATTATAGAGATCTTTTATATCAGCTCGAGTCCATTTAATAAGAAAATTGATAACTAATTTATGTATTTTCTTATATTATGTGTTTTAAGGCGAGTACTTTTATGTAAAATATATAATAAACCGCGTTTAAAAACCTTTAAAAAGTATTTTATTTAACTTCTTTCTGCTCGCGGAAAAATCGCAATTTTTATATTTCACCATAAGTATTTTTTTAAACACCGGAATATTTGTGCATTTTACAATGTTATATTCAATAATGTTTTAAACAATTTTGCTCATTTTCAGCGAAATATGTATCTTTCTACATTGACCGGAACCAAAGATATTTCAACATAACATACATTACATTTCTTAACGTCTTCAGCTTAAAGCTTTAGTCACGCATAAAAAAATACATCACGTAAAATGGAATCATTTAACGAGAAAAAATCTGGGGCGTCGATGGTGTACATTGAAATATATGTCATCGGTTATAAGAATTGTTATGAGTTGCCGATGCGATGGAAACTGAATATTAAGTGTGTATTGATCTATCAAGGATTACTTTATGCTGAGAAATATGACGGGCTTCACGTAAAAAAGTACAAAATTACTTTTTTTTATTTTTGTTGGTTTTTTGCACGGTGTTTTTTGGTGATATAATGACGATATGATTGCTGCAGTGGATAAAGCAATGGTCGTTGCGACGAAGGGTGTGGGTTCGATCGTACGTGTAGAAAATTATCTATACATATAATAAAACAGTAACCGAACCATTTCTGTACATTGAATATTTTTCAAAAAGAGTAATTGGTATGCAATATGTATGTTCTATAGCTACCAAAACCATGGTTAAAAATTTTTTTTTCTGTTTGTCTGTTTGTCTGTTTATCTGTTTGTATGTTCGTCAATCACGCAATAACCGCTGGACAGATTTTGATTGAATTTTACATGTTGATAGACCATGATTAGGTGCAACTTATAGGCTACATTTTATTTGAAAAACATATTTTAGGGGTGGCTTTCCATACATGTAAACGGAGGGTAAAAAAATAAATTCGCGAGTACATCATTGTATGAGGTGTCATTAGATAGGTCTTTAAAAATGAAATAGAGGTTTCTAAATGCGTTTTTTGATAACATACATATTTTTTGAGATATACTCTTCTAAAGTCATGAAAATGTCATACCACGTGACAATGAGAGATTTTGGTTCAGTTGCGGACATACCTTTTATACTCTAAACGTATGGATTAAGACGTTAAAACACTCAATAAATTCTCAAAAACTTTAAAAAAATAACTAACTCTCCGCCCGCGGCTTGCCTCGCGTGGGCTACAATTTTATGTTTTTTGAAGAGGCGCGCGCACTGTGAGATTTTGGTCAAACCTATTTCCATAGAAAATAATAAACTAGGTAATAAATAGACATGCACATATATCAGGGATCCTGTGGCTGTATTTTTTTTAACTTTTGTTGTGCGCCTCTAAAAAATACAGAAATTAGTAGCCCACGCGTGCGAAGCCGCGGGCGGAAAGCTTATTAGTTATGAATATTGTAATTTTCTTCTGTCTGTGTATAAGGTTAGAAGTTACCCAAAATCCTGGCTTTCTATATTTGCAGACTCTTATAATTTATTATCAATAATTTTAATACCGTGAATATGTGAATTAAAATTATTTTTGGCTAATATGAGAAATGGCTTAAAAATAACTATTTCTCTCATTTCTCCTTAAAATATATATTATTCATCACCCTTGCGTTTTTACTCGTCTCTGAAATAATTTCGTCTTAATAATTCTAAATTCGTCTCTAAAATCTCATGAAAATGAGTGACTTCTTGGTCCATAAATCTTAACAAATTTCAGTAAAGATCTCTGTCACATGACGCATCCGGAATGTTTGATAGCAGCTGATTAATTGAGGTCCTTATTTGTAAACATTCGTCATTGTACTTACGTACGTATAGTTTTCGTTGATATTGTTAGGATCGGTCTCTAACTCTATTTTATTTGTAGTAATAGTAATCGTTTAGCGACAAAAAAGTGGGAGCCGAGCATTGCACGATTGGGCCAAGCTTTGGTGCGAGGTTTCACGCCGGTTTTCTGCTGAGAAGGACCACCTTCTACAAGTATTGCACTGTGTTTCGGTAAGCGGTAAGCGGGTGCCCGGAGGCCTGTATTCCCATCCCATTCCTCTCCCGTCTTGTCCTGTTCCTCTCCCAACTTCCTATCAATAATCCTTTCCTTGTCCCCGTCCCTCTTTTCAAGCCGGCAAGGCATCTCGATACTCTGATGTTGATGGGCTGCGGTCAGTCACTTAACATCAGGTGAACCGCTTGCCCCGCTTGCCTGCTATAACATAAAAATAAAAATAAAAAAAAAGTCTGTAGTATCGTGGCATAACTTAGAATAAAGATATAATATTGTATACTCCTCACTTACAGTTATCTTCTTTTCTTCCAATGATTTGTATCTAAATAGGTCTCAATTCTGCTATTAATAAAATTTCACACAATTACTAATTGAGACGCGATTTTGGCAATTTTAATTAGCAGACTTGGACATAGAACTCTAGGTTCTATGTCGGGGTATCATAGATTCATAGGAGAAGCATCAGACAAGTTTTCAGCTTGTTTTAAACAATTCCACAAAAAATAGTAATTTTATTAAATACTGGACTATTTTATACTGAAGTGTTTTAAATATTGACTAATTAACATAATCTATGTTAGTCTTTTATAGTATTAATTTTGTTTTTCAATTGTAATATTCACTAGTTTTAAGATTAATATGACGAAATAAAACAAATGTTTATAATTCAATGATACAAATAGTTCCTAAACTGACAATGTTTATAATATGGGTGTCATTCCTGAAGTTAAAGATTTTATTATTATTATAACAGTCCTAGCTCTTGGAATATATGAAATAACTATGGATAAACTATTTTCAATATGTTAATTTTTACAGCATCGTCAGTGTCACACTTTTTCTAGTTTTCGTATAAATTGTAAAATTGACCTATTAGAAATGATGATGTGAGAGTTTATAACATAAATTGCGCTGCCTTAAGCAGGTAACATCATTAAACGATAACAGGGATTCGGCTAAGTGGTCTTAGAAATGGATTAAATATCATAGTTAAAAGGCTTTTTGCGATCAACTTTCCGTGACTCAACAAACAATGTTTTTATAAACAATTCGTTATAATTTATTTGGTTTCTTAACATAGTTTCAGATGACTATCTGAGAGACCAACCGGCATAGATAAAGGTATCTAGAAAGCAAGCTCCCGTACCCGTAGCTCTCTTGAAATTAGTAAGGACTAATAAGAGCGTCCCATTTTGCGAAACACATTAACAAATGACATATACTCAGTGTGTCAAATAATATGTAAAAATAAAAATAAAAAATGTCGATATTTTTCCCCGACGCCGTTCATTTTTCGTTAAAAAGAATAAAATAAAATAAAATGAACGGACTCGATTTTGAATAAACTAACATTTCATTACCGAAATTGTAACATTTTTTGTAACCATCTTTTTAAGAGTTGATTTTTTACGCACGTTTCTTATCGTCTCAGGACAATTATAGTTGTGACTAACATCTTAAATGGTACGATGTTATTCCCATATCGCAATTGGGAGTTGGACGATTGTTTCTTGAGAATCTGTCTAGTCATTGTTTGAAAGGGTTTTACCATAACTTGATAATACGATGACATATTTGAAATATGGGGAAGATAATTTAAAAATTAAATTACGAGTCCTTTTTACGATTTATTTGCAAATAAACATAATAATGATTTTGTGGTCGGCTATATTCAACCATTAGGCACGCAAATATTTATTAATTGATACAGTTCTACGTCAGGCACTAAGTAGTTATTTTGTAAAATACAAAATTGAAGTATTAAACCTATTTCAACATAAATATAAATTTTTTATTACACTTTTATAGTTTCGTTTTACAAAATGCGCAATTGAAAACTAAAATTGGCTTTCAACTTTGTCAAAAAGCGGTCGTTTAGAATTACTACTGAGTTGACCATTTGGTAATCTATTGTAATAATCTATAATAAAAAGGCATATTTTTTATTCTTATAGTTATTTATTAGAAAATCTCTTAAACTAACCATAGTAATAAATAACAAAAGTGTGCGTTGGCCGGGAATCGAACCCGGATCAACTGCTTGGAAGGCAACTATGCTGACCATTACACCACCAACGCTTGATACAATAATTACAAAATCAGTACTTTTATTAGAAATATGTTATCAATCCATCCGTGACGGTTTGATAACAATTTTTTATACTAAACTCGGTTGTCTCTTTGTTTTTATGCTTGATTTATCTTACTTTTACGGATATCAGGTTAACAGCAAAAAATACATTTCAAATTTAAAATGACCGCCTTTTTTGGACTAAAAGAGTTGTCTCCTGCTGAGATATACCGACAAAGGCGTAGCGGTATTTTATGGTTTGTTACGAATAAATTAGTATTCAGTTTTCTATATTTTTCGTTTAGGACAAAATTACTTTATAATTGAAGTATAATAGTTTGTAGTTTTAGTAAACACACTTTTTAAAGGATTTTAAACGCGGTTTGTTTTACATTATTTTACATTATTATTGTGAATAATAAACCGCGTTTAAAATCCTTTCCTCCCTTATTTTATTTCATATAAATGGAAAGTACTCGCGTTAAATTAACACAAGAAAATACTATAGTTTGTATTGTTGCCATGCGTAAATGTGACAACTGAATAAATACTAACATTAATAAAGTTTGTACGCTTAAATTTTAATAAGTGTAAGATTTTAGAAATTTCAACAAAAAGTATCTCTATCTAAAGTATATAAGGTATATCTAAAGTAGATTAATATCAAAAACAAGCTCTTCACGTCTTTGGAGGTTATATTCGTAGTACATCTATTGACGTTATGAAAAACATTTCTCAACAGACAGTGTCAAATTATGCCGTAGTTCAATATTAATATTCGGCAGTTTATTACATTTGCTAATAAACTATAGAGCCATACTGTTTTCTCTACATCCAAATTTATTATTAATTATACTTGTTATATACCAAAATAAAGGTATATGGTATTTATATTAATAAGAAAAAGAAGAGATAGAAAAAACATTTCATCGAACACGAAACACAAAACATAATACATTTTGTTTTGGTATTTTCACTTGATTTTACTTGTAATTATTTGTAGTTATTATTGGTATTTTACTTGTAGGGAAGGTGGGTTATGTTGCTTTACTTAAATACTTATATTTAGATCTTATGAACTAGACAATTTTTATGAAATGTTTTATAATCAACTGCAAATTACTCGTTATCAATATAACAGGTGTAAGAAACGCACTCATTTGTGACAAAACTTATATTTACTATGTAATTCCTTAAAACACTATAAAACGTGTTATTTAAAAGCATACTCTATTATCTTAGATATAAGTTTTATATTAGCTTGTAGGGAAATATTTTCCATAAGACTGGGTTTTGTGGGAAGAAGGAAGTAAGGAATTTGGATATCAAAACAATGGGGTAAGACCACCTGTCTGTCTTAGGGTAAAAGTCACCCTTGTTTTTACAAAGTTTTTATAACGAATGGGATCAAAAGAAATGCCGATGTTCTTAAATTTTTATGCGAATTGTTTTGTTTTTGGTTCTTTGGAATTATGTGTTGTGTAATTTTAAATGATTTTCTTTTTCATGACTATTCAATTAAAATACAAATGATTTTATAAATGTTTTTTTTCGTATTGGTATTAGACGACAAATAAATTAATTGTCTAAGTAGTATAAAAGGTAAAAAATATTGGTAAATTGAAAATAGGAAAAGGCACGGACTTTGTATAGATTTGAAAAAAAAATAAAAGCCATTTTCTACTTTTTTTATGTGAGGAAGTAGTTATTATTTTTCCATTACCTGTGTTACATGTAATACCTCATCAGAATTCAGTCTCTGAGTTAGAGTTTAAAATGTACGTCATTAAACCTTAACTACAGCGCTTATTTTGTGGATTTTCGAGGAGTTCCCTGAAATGTTGAAAAAGATTTTTCCAATTCGGTCCATAAATGCAGGAGATATGCGGTAACATACCTAAAATAAAAAAAAATACCGTCGACGCGTCCTTTTCTTTGATAGTCGGTTAAAAAGTGATTTCTTTCAAATAACAGTAGAAAGTAAAAATTATAGATTTGTTTTTTACTTAAAGTAAGTATAGTAAAACGTCGATTAATCGAAAGACCGTTTATCCGAACTCCCCAATCACGCTCATGTTCCAATGTACATAAAAACTCTTTATTTATGACTACAATATAAATGAATGAGTTGCACATTTTTTAAAAATAAATTATAAAACACTTTTTACTACATACATTTTATGGTACCAGAAAACAACAGCAACTGTTTTATTACTATAACAAAGTAAATAGTCAAAGAGACATTGTACACAAAACGTCAATTTGACTGTAGCCAATAATTTTCACGCAATTACCGCCATCTGGCGGGATGCGACGTGGTGAAAGTTTACCGAGGTGACAATGAACAAACAGTTAAATTAAAATGTCTTTTATGCGTTTACTGTTTTAGTAAAAGGGTTGGAGTTTTATAAAGGTTTTATGGAGGCACATGCAAAATGTGGTCACTGCCGTCCGTGGATACCACCAGTCCATATTCTACCATATTTATTTATTTATTATATTCAAAACCGGAGACAACGATATAAGTAAGTTAAAGAGCAACTACTCGAGTGTCTTGCCGGTTCTTCTCGGTAGAGACAGACTTCCGAATCGGTGGTAAATAATAAAAATATTAATTATGTAAATGTAAATGACGTTCCAAAAGCCTCGATTTTGACTTTGACTTTGCATAACAAAGTCAAAGTCATTAAAATGTCTTGAGACTAGATTGAATCCCAAAAACATGTATACACAAAGAAATTGAGCATTTGATACGTGTACATATAAAGTAATAGAAAATAATACACTGTTTTATTAGGTACATACTTAAAACTATATTTGAAAATAATAGACAAAGGTAGATAATGTAGTAGCATAGTTTAATTACTACATATCATAAATGTAAAAGCTATGATCTTTGGATTTCCATTGCGCCACGTCTATTAAACGATTTTAAATGAAATTTCGTATATAGATAGTTAAATAACCGGATTATTGCCCCCCCATTTAATGTCTTCAATCGAAGGCTCTTCTAGAAGGCTCTTTAGCGTTCTCAAAGAACCTTAAAAAATGGTATTACGAGTTTGACACGCTATTTTTTTAAATTAATTCGAATATGTATAGACTGATACAATTCGTTTTGTAGTCGCATAATTTACATGTTTCTACATATATTAATTACATTTATCACAATATTCAATAACAATATTTATTACGCGCTCCTCTCACAATAATTGCATCTTCCTTCTACCACGCCGAAAAAACAAGAGAGAGTCCAAAAGCGCGGCAATCCGCATTGGCCAATCACAATGCCGGATTGCCTTTTAATCGTCGAACTAGCAATAGCTGGCCAGTTATTTAAGGTAGGTTACTGAAAATAAGGTTTTAACGTATATTTAAGAAAACAAATTAATAATTAAAGCAAAATAGCTAACATATGGTTGTAAAAAGGTTATCGTTTAAGTTTAAAACTTGCGACAAATAATTTCATATTTAGTTACTATTTGAAAAAGCATTCTTGTCAGGAAATCTGCAGGTAAAGCAAGTCCATAAATTAGCAACAAAGTGAACCCAGGCGTGTTCAAACATCAGCTCACACGTTAAGTACGTGAAGTGGCGTTTAACAGCTCGCGTCAAATGCTATACAATTCATGTGGAAGATTGTGAAGTACTGCAAGCGATAAACCGGAGACATTTTTACTCTTTGTTATTAATTTTAAGGTTGTAATGTTCTATTTTTTGTCTTCTTTTTACTGTATTTTTACTCTGTGTGGCTGTTATTTTGTTCCCAATAAATGTTTATTATTATTACTATTATTATTTCTCTTGATGCTTATGCCTGCTCTACACATACAAGGTCGGCATCTGTCTATGGATGATGCTTTTCGTAAATATTAAAGAATCTTTGGAGGAAAGAACAGTTGATGCCTTATGCTTGCTGAGCATTGGCAGACGTATACGTGGACGTCATTGCAGGTGTAGTTTGCGGACGTGAATACGGGGTAATTTATTTATTTGTTAATCTTTTTATTAATAATTGTTAATTGTGCAATAAGTGATTTAAATATACTACAAAATAACATTATATACATTAACATAAGATGTTATTACACAAAAGACGGTCTTATTGCTGTGCAGCAATCTCGTAAAAAATGCGTAGACAACAGAAATTGGTGATGTAGGTCGCCAACGTATCCACTGACAGATGATGTACGCGTATGCATCTTCTGATGTATAGAGGGGGCTTGAAACTAACACAGGCTATAGTTTCTACAGTTTAGATTTGTCCAGAAATTTATCAGTGTTAATAAAGACTAGTGTTCGCCCAGTGGTTGAAATTCGCCCATAATAAATTTATGTCTATATCAGTACTCTATGACCACAGAGTATGTATGAGTGTACAAATACTGGTGTATGCATGTTAGTGTGTGTAATGTTTTATTTATTGATTTAATGTACTTTATAAGCATTTTTATTGCGCGATTAGCGTTCTGCACTTCTCCTACACATAAACTTATTTTATGCTCCTGCGTCTGCGCAATTTTCGTAAAAAGGGGTCCAAAAATTTTGTATCACGTATTAATATATAGATTTATATATGACCCTAAACAATGTTACTCTCGTCCGTAGGTTTTATATAAAATTTCTATGTTATATAAGCGTTCTAGTCTTACTCATCTATATCGTATAGTAACGCATCGCCCTGGACTCGAACCCCACATAACAGGATATAAACGACGCATTGAATTCTGCGCTAGCGTTGTTTATTAGTTTTTACAAACCTTTGTCTGGGGATATAGCCCTTTCTTCGGCCATTATGCTGCAATATTTGTCGTTGTAAATTTTACTACTTGGTTTAAATGGCCGATACTAATATAATATTTACAATACGCATAAAATATGTACATTGTATGCACATCCAACTAATATTGAAAGTGTGAAAGTTTTGAATGTGTTGTTTGTGTCAATCACATCGTAACTACTGAATCGATTTTGTATATATAGATTAAACTTTATATATAGAGCTGGGTTAGGTGAAAGGATTTTATTCATCTATCGATTTCATTCCTCACTTTATGATATACTAGCTGATCCGCGCGGCGTCGCTACCGTTGCATAATGTTTTTTATATAGCCTAAAATATAGCCTATGTTACTCGTGGATAATGTAGCTTTCGAATGGTGAAAGAGTTTTAAAATCAGTCGAGTAGTTTTGAGCCTATTCATTACAAACAAACAAATAAAGTTTTTTTCTTTGTAATATTAGTGTAGACAATCTTGTCAACGAAAAATAAGTTTTTAGTAGCCCTTTAACAGGAATGGTCTGTCTTTAAAGAAGGCGGTAGATAAAATAATTAAACAATTAAATAAAATAAAAAACATTTTACGCGTATCTACGATTGTCTAGACAATTTAAACGACGCGGTTCGTAATGCCTGCCCATTCTTACATAGCACCTGCGACACTTTGAGTGTTACGGGCGCCATAGATAAATTCATCCACGAAGACGCGCCTCACTATATATATATTCTTCGCAACTGCCTCGTTGGTCTAGTGGTTGCATCTTTGACTACAGATCGAGGGGTCCCAGGTTCGATTCCCGGTCGGGGCCAAAAAAAAAATGTTATTAGGATTTCCCTGACAAAGAAATCATAAGTAACCGCCCTGAGTTTGGAAGTTGGCGGTGTTGGAACACCCCTGTGCCTCGGAGAGCACGTGTCGCCTTCGGTCCTGCGCCTGATCTCTCTCCGGTCGTGCCGGTCTGCCGTCCCATCGGGTTATGAGAGTAAAAGGAAAAGAGAGTGCACCTGTGTTCGCGCGTACACTTGTGCACTATAATATCTCCTGCGTAGCTGGCTAGTCTCTGTTGAGATTGGCCACCATGGCCGAAATCGGTCTAGAGAGCTATTATTCTTCGCAATCGTTGACAGTATGTGTATGCAAGGGTTTTTTTGTGAGGTGAGCCGTTAGCCAGAAGGGCTTCTTCTGTTTTACTCGGGCGTTACAGGCGAACTGAAGGTTCGTCTAGGCTAGCGACATGCCTAAAGGATGCCTTGAAGGGGATCACGAACCTCGGCTTGGGCTGTCGCAGGAAGGGAGGGGGCCTGAGTCATGCAAGTTTCCCCTTGTGTAAAGTTTTATAGCTACACACTCATTAACCATGTGTGCACACGCACACAGAAATAATTAGACTAATTAGGACGAAGTACTGCGATCATAGTGAAATGTTTCAAATTCAAAAATTGGTGGGGCGCGTCGTCGTGGATGGCACTTTTTATAATCAATTCTACTATTTGAGTATCTGGCGACAGTAGTCTTGTTAAATTGTAAACAGGTAAAGGCATTCGAATACATTTCAAAAATAAAACAAGTTCTTTTGTAATATTTTATGTTAAGAAGTTATTTGTATTTCTCAGCATTAAGTTACTATTTGTATATACAGGGTGGCGAAATGTGTGGATAATATGGCACCTGCAGATAGGTAGAGAGGGAATTTTACTGAACATAAAATATTTTTCTGAACCGTCATAACTTTCTCTATCTGCAGGTAAAATTAAATAGACGGTTCTAAATGCCTTTTTATTAAAAAAAATATTAAACAAAATATACATTTCTAAAATCGTAAATGGTTTCGTATCATTGATCAAAATTACAAATTTTTCATATCAGATGCGACCGAAACCGCGGTAGGAAAACTCATACAAAACAATTTTTTTGTAGAATCTCTAGTAATTTGAGAAATGCATGAAAAACAAATGTTATTTCTACAAAAGATTAAATTCTTAAGCCTAAAAACACGCATTGCCTTTGTCGGTTCAAGCCAAAAGATTAATCTGTGAAGAAGCGAAACGTTATCAAGCGGGTGAGCTACCCACTGATAAGGGAGGAATTTGAGGCCTTTAAATAAATACGTTATTGTATAGAGTAGTGATGTTATAGACACTTTACACGTATTTATAATAAGTTTTAGCTAATAATAAAAATAGTAATATTATGTTGTGCTCAAATTGACATATTATAATGGAAATACACAGTAAAGTTTCATAATAAGAAGTCGAAATTCACCTTATATTTTACTTCGTATGTGTAACTAACTGAACTGCGCGGATTTGCTCCCGAATTATAATGATATATAAGTATAAATTTTTTTTTCCTCTTTTTAGACCTCTATCTATAAAAATAAATTATAATTTGTATCTTTTTATATGTGGTGCTAAATAAAGTGTTTGTATTGTATTGTATATATAAAATATAGCCTATGTTACTCGTGGATAATGTAGCTTTCGAAGGGTGAAAGAATTTTTACAATCGTTCCAATAGTTTTTGAGCCTATTCATTACAATCAAACTATCCACAAGTAATATAGGTGTTACAACATTATGATTCGGGAGCGAAGCCGCACGGAACAACTAGTTTAAAATATTAGTAGGAATTAGGATACGCTTGAGTATCTAAAGTCCGATCTTTGTACTATTTGTATGATCTTTGGCCGAGCTCTCTGCATTAATACGATTATTTTATGTCAAGTATACAAAGAAAAAGAAATAAACTCCAACTTAAAAGCAAAATACTTAAATGGCACAGTAAAGATGACGTTATTCCGAGGTGTAAAACAAACCGTCTTTGAACTAAAATATTGAAATACGACCAAGATTTACGGCCGATAAACGCGCGTCAAAGATAGTGTTGCTAGCTTTTGAGCAAAATATTGAGACGTGAAATAAAATGGAGAATGAAGGTTGCTCTTGTAATTGACCATTTATTGCATCTAAAATATAAGACATTTCTTCTTATTTACTGTCACAATACGATTGAATACAAATTATTGGTGCTAGGTGGGTCTAAAATATATGTAAATTGGGGTCTTTTTATAAGTTTACATAGAGTTCACTTAAAATAAGCCCCAATGTGTCACTGTTAAATTGGTTTCGGCAGAATAGAATACGTGCATCTGTGTAAAATAGATGTCATGTCTAAAATTAATTTCTATGGAGTACTTAGATTAATTGTTGAATGATTGTTTGTGATGTTTCTGTGTTCTGTGTAAAGATAAATAGTTCTATTTTTATTGAGAACTTAAATTAAATTTAAAATCAAATCTGCAATGAAGAAAGAAGCTAACAAAAATAGATATTGGTTCTCAATAAACATCGCATATTTGGCATGCCAAGGATCACGTATCCAGACGTTTTACCATCTGATCCCATCCCTGAATATCGGGAAGTTCTTTTTATTCGAACTTGGCAACACTCGAGAAGACGAGGTATTAAACATCAAAGGCTATAAGACTAGCAGTAATTCACATCGTAAACTAGCGATTACTGCGCTAATCTTCTAGAAATATGACATGAGGAGGACATTCGATGAGAGCTATATTTTAGAAGAATTATTAGGGTTGTTAATTAATTAATAGGATTATTCTGAGAAATTCGCAGTCTTGAATTTAAATTATTGAATTATGTACACTTTGTTGTATGGGAACTTAAGAAGAAATTATTAATCGGAAGAATGGGTATAGGAAAATTTTTGTTCTTTTTAATTGAATTATGTAATAGTGTTTCAGTCATATTTAATAAGTGAAACCTCAAGTATAAGGTATACTAAAATTAAATTTTACTAGCGTCAATTTGTTTCGGGATATATTGAATAGTGCGTAAAAAGCTTTTCTGAGCAAAAACAATGCAATAAGACGACATATAATCGATTAAGCTTCATATTATTACAGATGTCCTTAACAATAGTTAAAGGACCGATGTCTTTATAACGATATAGTCTGTACAAAACTACCCAACATTGATAACATACGTCACTTCGGACGGTTAGAGCCTGGGGCCAAGAAGTTTAGTTTTTGTCGCAATTTGATAACCTTATAATCAGCAATAAAAATGTAGTAATATTTATTGTGTGATTTATAATTTGTCAGAAAAACCATATGGATTTTTGTAAGATGGAGGCCGCGGGACTAGGGTTGTAAGTTGTAACCCCAGAAACTAGAATTACACTTTACACTTAAGAATTTTATCTAAAGAAAATATAAATAAAATTGCGTCTTCTGACAAACGCAACCCCAAATGTATTATTTTTAAAGAACTATATCACTATAATAATAATTCTTTCTATAACTTATATAATTAAAGGCCTCGAAACTGAAATGTAATCTCTTCAGGATTATATTATTCTATCTCTTATCTGTCAACATTTATATGATTCTATTAAAATAACTTATACACCTAGCAAACAAATGAAAACATCAATCATGCATTACAAATTGCAATCCAAAGGAATCAGTCACGGCTTCTTAGCGGTGTAATGCAAAGAACTGCAAACGAAATGCAATTACACGATGACGTTTACCCGATTTTACGCGCTTCAATTTGACATTTTACTTTTTTTTTTGAGGCGGACTAAGGACGTAAGAACTAACCATAAAGTAAATGTCTATCTAGATTACTGTATTCGATTAGATTTAAAATAAAAATAGGATACCAATAAAAGCAAGGCAGTGACATTATAGGCTATTTATTATTGATATTTTTAAATTGCTGTAAACTCTATCTTATGTTAATCTTTTTGTTGAAATTATTTTATTGTCGGTGAGAAGCATATCTTATGATTTTTATCAATGCATGAAAAATCTAACTAATAAAGTTTTAATCTAAATAATTTTAAATTAATCAATCGGTTTCAAGAAATATCCTCTATTAATAATGTGTTGTAACTTGATGTTATTTCGCGTTTAAATATTACACGCTCAAGTGGCGCGAATTGATTGACAAGTCATTTATCAAAATTGGTTCAGCGGTTATGGTTATTTGTTATGTAAATTTTATTAATTAATATCTTTTAATAGATACAATTTATAGGTCAGTAATCTGTAAAGATTCTAGAGATCTGTAAAGATATACTTGTAAAAGTATAATATTAAACACTATGTAGTTGAAATATTGAAAATAAAATTGTTCAACCATTGTATAAATTATTTAAAATCTGTTTGATGTTCGATTAACTTACAAAGTTTGTTTTAGATGACTATTAAAAATCAAAATTATTAATAATCGTGAATATTTGCCCAGCATGAATTTTACTCCAAATATATTTATTTAATTCACTTCTTTTTTTGCGTCAATTATTATAACGAGATTAGCTTTCATATCGCTATTGATCATCGAACTCAATACATCTAAGTTGTATTTACGCAATAATCACAGAAGCAATACGACAAAATATGTTGAGTAATTATAAAACTCTTTAACCCTTAATAAAAGTACAGCTGTTTACATCTGTTCGTTTTAGATTAATGTTTTAATTTCGGTATATCTCAGAATTCGTTTATGTCGGAAATTAGCGGTTGGACAAACTGCCAAAATGGTTTTTATTGACGTAATGTTTGTAACTAAAATACAGTTTTCTAGAGTTATCTAGGGTGTGAAGTCATTTGTTTATTTGTTATACAAATCTAGGCTGTTATTATCTATTTAAAAAAAGCGGTAGAGTCTAAAAACATGTGGGAAAATATCTTTTAAAAGTGAAAATTAACAATCGAAGTCATAGAATGCGGAATAAATGTGAAAATCTGTATGTCTGCTCGTTTAGATACTTGGATGTTTGTGTGTCAATCACGCCGCATTTACTGAACTGATTTCCATGAAATTTCTCATACAGATAGGCTAGCTGGATAAGGTGATAAAATACATTTTATTGATGTAGACTACGGATTTAACGCAAAAGAAACCGTGGACAGAAGCTAGTATATAAAACATTGAAAGATCCGAATATTTGCCTATTTCTGTTGAATAACAACAAAATGGTGATTAAAATGATTAAATGACTCCCACTTCAAAAATTTTTTCCAAAATATTCCATCAGCTACCAGGTGAACATTAAAAGAAAGAGGTTAATTTTCGATTCCCGCACCAATGTCAAGGACCAATAAGAGGTAATAAGGATGTGTTTATATAATAGTTTCGAGTCTATTCGTGATTCATGGTTCTTTCTTTTACCGACTTGCAAAATGAAGGCTGTTTATGTGTTAAAGCTGTAATCGTAGCAAGACGTTACGCGTTCCATACTAATGCGTGAAAAATTACAGTATTTGTCATATGTTTTTTTACTTATAAAATATAATTGATACATAAAACTTGTATATGTATTACTTTACGACTAACTATCTATATTTTTCTTTCCTTTCAGTCCTTTTGTGAAATTTATGTAAATATGAAGAAAATATCATAAATTTTCTCTCACTGTTTGCTATATAAATTAAATATTTTGTAATGAATTGAATTATATAAATCAATGTTATTTAATGTTTGTCATTGTTTACAAATATATTATTCTTCGTATGAACATTAAGGCAAAAACAAATATAATGCATTTAACTCCACAAAACACACAATTAGCAACATCTGTTTAAAAGAAGTTCCTGCACATTGAATAATATACTTATATTTTAATTCTGCATTGATATTTTCTAGTGAAAATATACAGCGACTGTGACCTCCGGAACTCTATAATAAAATGACAAGTTCAAGGGTCTTTTAGCGAAACTTTCCCGACTCCCATATTTGGGTCGAGTAACCACATCCCGAGGTCTGACGCCTAGCGACTTATGATGTCCTAGTACTTTGATAATCAATTTATTTACTATTTTATAAGGAAAAGTACTACTTTCTCTTCCTCCTTGCTGATTTTGACGATCCGATTGGCGCAGTGGTTCAGCAACGTTCTATTGCGCCGGAGGGTGCGGGTTCGATCCCCACGAGCAGAAAATTATGATGTGATGAACATTGTAATTTTCTACTGTCTGGGTGTAAATTTATCTAAAGTATGTATGTATTTACAAAAAAAAAGTATGCTTAAGTATGTCTATCAGTAATCAAGTCAAAAAAGTATTGAAATCGTCAGG
>LQNK01002372.1:149917-200190 GCA_001586405.1 Phoebis sennae | reverse complement strand
ATTTTATAAGGAAAAGTACTACTTTCTCTATATCCTTGCTGATTTTGACGATCCGATTGGCGCAGTGGTTCAGCAACGGTCTATTGCGCCGGAGGGTGCGGGTTCGATCCCCACGAGCAGAAAATTATGATGTGATGAACATTGTAATTTTCTACTGTCTGGGTGTAAATTTATCTATAGTATGTATGTATTTACAAAAAAAAAGTATGTTTAAGTATGTCTATCAGTTATCTATGTAGTTTCCTACAGTACAAGCTTTGCTTAGTTTGGGACTAGATTGTGTTGTGTTAAATGTCCAGGAATATTTATTTATTTTAAAATACTTTTAATGAAGACCTTTATAAAACGACCTTAATAGTCTCGTTTTAGTAAAGTCTTCATTTATCATAATTTTTGTTGTCAGTGAGAATAATGTCACTTAAAAAACTAGATTAGGATTACGAGTTCAAGGGTCCTTTAGCGAAATTGTCTCTACTTCCATATTTGGGTCTAGTAACGACATCCTGAGTTCTTATGAGCCTTGCGACTTATGACGTCTTAGTACTTTCTTAATTAATTTATAAATAATTATTGAAAGAAAATCCATAAATGTACATACACTGTTTTTCCTCAATTTTATTTTTTCTAATTAAATAAGTTAGTGTTATAATAAAAAAAAACGCCTAACATGGTGATGATACATCTTTTTAAATTTTGTATTTCTATTTTTATAAGAAACCAATACCCACAATCTAGATAATTTATAAATTGATACCAATAAATACAGAATCTAAAAAAATATAAAAGGATAAATTAATTTCAAACAAAGATTTCCTTAAAAGCAATAAATTTCTTGTGATAAGGAATGACAAGATAAAAATTATTTGGATAAATTTTTTGTCTCTGTTGTCTAAAGTTAAAACGATGGTATTATATTGACAGATTTGAAATATTGTTTCAAGGAAAGGGCTTTTGACTTTTTTTAGGAAATGCTAGCTGCGCCCCGCCGTTTCACCCGTAATCATGTGTGTAAACCTTTATCAAAATTATGTAACCTACATTATCTGCGAGCAACTTTAAGATGTTTTATACTAAAATCTGACCTCAACTTTAGCTTTGACAAAGTTATTTTTATTAACAGTATTTATTTATTTAACTCTTTATTACACCATAAAGACAGGAAAACACAAAGTATAAATTACGGAATTAACAGTATAATAGGCGGCCTTATCACTAAACAGTGATTTCTGGCAGGCAACCACTGGTTAAAAGGTAGTGAGCAAAGAATAACCAGGCTGGGTGAAAGAGTTAATAAAACAAAAAAAGAGGGAAAAAAATAAATAAAAAGTAACACAAAATAAATATGAAATAGATGAAGATATACATATATTTATAATGTTAATTGATTTAATTACTGTCTACATACAGTACTTAATATCGGTGAAATAATACAGGATACATATTTTTTGCAAAATCAACTAATAGGATTTCTAGAATTCTTTAATCGAGATAATTTCGAAATCGATCGCGAGCGAAGCGTGCAAAAACTAGTGAGAATATAAAATTAAAAATTCCTTAAATCACAAAAATACTTCAGAAAAATCCGATTCAACGAGTGAAGTAAAGAAAACGGGAAAAAAGCCACTAATCTATATTTTTTATTACTGCTTCGTCAGAAAAATATATAAAATGTCCGGCGATATTGACTCAGTAAAGTTGGACATTTGCCCAAAAATTTGCTACAGAACGTTAAAAATATGGCCGACAGAATCTTGTTTTTTCTTTTGAAATTTCTTTTTAAGGCGCAAGTATATTATACAAAAATATTAGACATATTTCTCATAGAGTCACAGTTTTGTAACAAAAGTTTGTGAGGATGTATGTATGTTTATAACTCTTTTATGTAAAAAATACTGAACCGACTATATTGAAACTTGATTTACAAATAGGTAATGGTTCAGTATGACATATAGACTACTTTTAATCCCCGAGTTGCCAAGAAATCGGAAGTTAAATATTTTCGAGATTTCCACATGTAATACTAATCTTATTATTTTTAAATTTTAATTAATAACTATACGAACGACGTCATCATTATTGTTTTTTAAAAGTGTTATCAAATACATTTAGTATTTCTAGTACAAACAATAGAATAAGTGGATGACGCATCATACACAAAGGTTTATTATTATAAAATTCCAATAAAAACGTGTTTTCGTCATGTCATTAGTTAATGATCTGCATTATTTTGTTTAAATAATCTGATTATTTTTTTCCCAAGGAACAAAAGCGGATCAAAACAAACACATTTGTAACTAGTAACATTTTTATATTTGTATCCTCGTAATCCAAAGGATCTGTTTTTTCAGTTTTTTTTTTAATAAAACGTTATGTAATACTAATAATATAAGAGTTTATTTTTTCAATAAGGTAGCATGAACCCATATATAAAACAATTACAATAATATATTAACTTACATTATAATTTACATTTTTAATTACATTAAATTGTTGATATTTTACAGAAATTAAACAAATAAATAGAATAACATACATTGCATATTAAAATGTTATATATAGTTACGGATAGTACACTATACTACTAGGCGTAAGTTTAAAGCGTATCTATGCAAACCGTGGCGTTAAAATAACCACAACTTCGTTCCGATTGCTTAATTATAACCGCTCGTTTTTTTTTATTTTTACCAAATTGGTATACCAAACAGCACACAAATTCTTCACGATTTATACATTATACAAAAAAGTAGCTTACAGATTTACGGCCATCTTCAATATTCTATCCATCCCTTTTTTTGCTTACTAAAGTCAGGTAAATCTATCTATCATTATTTTGATTTCAATACGCTGTCGACGGATAGCCTTTGTTATGACTTATGACAATCAAATGTCATTTAATCTGAGATTACAATCTATCCATAATCTTTGATACATTATTGAAAACGGCCATTAATGAATACGATTAGTACGAGCCAAGCCTGTTTGTATAGAAAATGCTATCCGTATTCCCATCCCATCCCTCTCCCATCCTGTTCTACTCCTCTCACAATTTCTCTGTATCCCCTTCCCTCTCTTCAGGCCGGCAAGGCATCTGCGACACTTTGATGTTGTAGATGATCATGATAAGTCAATTTACATCAGGCTTGTATGCTGTAACAGAAAGAAATTAAGTTGGACAAAATTCTAAATGAATTCTATTAAAAACACAAGGTTTTTTAATAGAATTCATTTTCAGGTCATTAATGACCCATAATAAAATTTCGTCTAATTACAAAACAACGGAAGTGTGATAATACTATCGAAATATTTGGTCCGTCCGTTTGTTCCCTTTACATTTCTAACCTATTTTCTTATATATTTATGTATGTTTTACCTTATTTTTCTATAAAAAGAAAATACCAAATCGCACCAAATTTTGCAGTGAAGTAGCTCATATGAAGATTTTTGAAAATCAGTTTAGACTTTGGGATCTAGTTAAAAATTAACAAAATATATACAAGAACAGTCATCCTAGTCGGTTTCATTTTACTTTTTTTACAAGAAAAAATCTACTGAAAAAATAGTTAAAAGTCAAGTCAGTTAGTTTGCAAGTCTCGGCAGTATGAAAGTGTCGCAACACTTCTCCTCGGCGTTCCGTGGCAGTTTTCGCTACGCTGCTTCTAAATGCTGGAACAATTTGCCTCCCCCACTCCGAGGTTGTTCTTCAGTGACGTCTTTCAGAAAGCGCCTTAGGCAAATTCTGTTGCAGCATCAGAAGCAGCTACCTCTAACCACTCGGGCCAAACATACTTACTTGAGCATTTACTGCTAGGTCTGTATTATTTATCCTTTATTTCAGGCATTTTATCACATTTACTATACACATATATATACACATGAATAAACCTTTAATTTTATTATCACACATATGTATTTATTATTTTCATATAAAAAATATAATATTATAATGTAATATGTATATATATCTACTTATTATAATTAATTATGTCCATTTACACACTATCTGCCTATCATACGTCCGTACGTCTTCACAGCCACGGGTCTCCTCTGAAAACCAGTGTAGCGATAATTAATTATTATCGCTGCTGTGCTGATGGGGAGGCCTTTTTGCCACCACTGTGTCTACTTTTCTTTTTTCCTCTGTCCCCCTATGTTGTAACTTCGTGTAGTATTAAGTAGTAGTAGTAGTTAAAAAATGTCTTTTTTACATATGAATGTGGTGGTAAATAAAGCATTTCATTTCATTTCATTTCATTTCATTTTTTTCTGTACTTTTTGAATACTTATTTTTATGAATACTCAGAAATGTTTTAGAGCATTATTTCCGTAACATGATTTGTACAAAAACCACAATTTAATACCAAAGGTAAACCGCAGTGTTTACGTTACATTATTTAAGGATTCTAAATATAAATGCAAGTAATATTCCTGAAATTCTTGTTATAGATTAAATGAATTGATGACCCCAATATCTTACATTGTTTTGAAGACAATTCATCTTAGGATTGCGTACTTAAAATAAGTATTATGGAAGTATTTAATTCAGTTCATACATTTTTTCCGAATCGAATTAACTAAAAGTTATTATAATATCATCGGATATTTAACACAACGCCACCTAGTCTAAGCACTGTTTGTACTAAGGAAACTAGATAACTGATAGACATACTTCACCATATTTATTGTAAATGTACATACTATAGATAAATTATCACCAGTAGAAAATAACAACGTTCATAACAAAATTTTCTACTCGTGATCGAACCCACACCCACCGGCGCAATAGACCGTTACCACATCTACTGCGACAATGGGGTCGTCAAAGTTATAATCCCTTTTTCCTGCTACTCATCAGCCAGGTCTGCAGTTCCTTGTCGGGGTATAATAGGAGAGGCATCAGACAAGTTTTCAGCTTGCCTTAAACATCTCCTCAAAAAATGGTTCTAGCTTTTGGAATATATTAGCCAAGCCAACATTCAAATTATTAACGGTTTTAATAAAATTCATCATTATAAAGTAAAACGTTTTGAAAAGAGCGACTACTCGAGTTTCTTGCCGGTTCTGATCAGTAAAGAGAGTCTTCCGACTAACTAAAAACGACTTGGAGGCAGTCGATTTGGAAAAAAACCTTTTGACTTCTGACTTTTTAAAAGGTCGTGAAACATCGTCACAAGGCTTATAAGGTAGTGGACATATAGTGCTCAGTATATGAACTTGAAGAAAGTTCAAGCACCGTGATACTTAGTCAACTATCAATTATTATTGCTTCGTAATTAACCTCTGGTAACTCTATCCGTATCTATTTAATAGATCAATCAGTGAAGTTATGAGGAAGTGACTATAGATTATAGAATACTTGAGGAATCAGTTAATTTATCCTACTAATATAAACGTGAAAGTTTGTGAGTATATACGTTACTCTTTTACGGAAAAACTTATAGTATACATATTATAGGTAAGGGTTCAGAATAACATATAGGGTACTTTTAATCCCGGAGTTGCCACGAGATCTTTCACATTTAAAAGGTTTTAGAGATTAGTATGACTTTTTGTAACATTTCGTATGCTTCATTAGAATGCTAATTACAATATTGTTTATATTAAATAAAAAATGAAATCCTTTAAAAAGTATTTTATTTAATATGAAAAGTACTCGCATTTCAAAATCGGAAGAAAATTCCTAATTCTTATCTTCCGAGGAGATATAGTTATTGTTGTACTGACATAAATTTTACTGTTGATTATTTATTAGCTTAGTTGACCCACTGGTAAGGTATACTGTGTAAATATTACGATTATCGATGGTGGCATAGTAATTGATCAGGGACATGAGAGATACTCGTATATGGACAGAAAAATACATGGATGAATTATTATGCGGAAAGGAATGCAAGTTTATGATTAAATAATTTAATATTATTTAATCAAATATCAAGACGTTTTGAACTAGTTGCAGGCTGTGGCTTTATCTATCATCTATATAAATGTTTATGAATTTTTTACACTTATAAGATTATAATTAAAATAATTAAACAGATATTAGGGAGATGGAGTTGTTATTAAATGTACCGTTACAAATTCACAATTTTTTTTCATTGCAATTTTTTATTTTATATTGTAATTAGATTATTTTGATTTTTTGAAGGAAAAAAAATAAAATACGTATAAGAAAAACATTGGTTATTTTTTTTCTTTTTGTTAAAAAAATATACGGTTATTAATACTAATTATGAATACTATGGTTATATCTGATATAACAATAAATGGAACAGATCATAGATATTACGAAATGTACAAAAAATATTAGAAGCCGGTTAACAACCACGAACATTAGAGAGTACTCTAGTTTAACAGTAATTTGTAATGGAGCCCAAAAATAACAATTACTCATTATGCCTATTCAATTTTTAACAATGAACCAAACAAAATCATAGACACGACCTCTGATAAAATGATGTAACTACCCACATACATATCAAACGAATATAACTCTTAAAACTATAATATTAAGATCTAAAATGGATTGAATACGTTTTTCGATAAATGCATGGTAGCTGATGTGCATTCTTCCATATGTTAAAGGGTGACGAATACAATGGACTTTGGACTTTAAGCCTTCAGAGTATGGTCGCATTTGCATCATAATGGTTTTACTATCATTGAGTCATGGGTAAATTGACCATAGTATTTGCTGCTCCTACAAATTTATTTAGTTTAAAATTACATTTGAAGCTGTATTCCTGGTACTAAATCTTGATGTTGTTTATAATTTAAAGTTTCTTGTATTTAAAACTATGTACTTTTATAGTATTTATTTGTTGGTATGTCTATTTCGTTGTGATGATAACTTTGAATTATAAAATACTTTACATTTTTTTTCGATCGGGTTCAACATTCTATTCAATTTTATTTAAATATGCATATCACAGCATACTTTATTCGGATTGCGTTGTATATACCATACTACGTACTTACTTCGTATTTTTAAAAGTATCCATTATCCTACTTTTTATATTTCTTTTTATTCAGATGAACTTTAAATCCAAATTTATATTCAAATTGGTTTATTGTAAGCTTTTTTGAAAAAGAAAAAAATACAATTTTTATGACCAAAATTCTGAGAATATATGGGATACCAGGCTAACCAGGACAGTCCCACAAACCCGAACGTGTTGTTACTAGGTTCCAAGATTAGGTCATCCATAAAACTAGCCATCGAGGTCATACGATTGATGTCCGATTATCCTCATAACTCCCGAGATCAAAGTGTAATGTTTTAATTGCAATAAAACCGTTTTATTTATTTATTACTTCACTTTTGAAGCTTACAGATGTTGCACGTTGAGTTATGCAATTTGGATTTCATTAAAAGTAATATTTTTAGTTTAAAACGATTATACATTTTCACTTCATAGCGTATAGAATTAAGTAGTGATGTGTTAATCTGCCCACAAAGAACACAATATCAAAGTGTCTGCCCCTTAATAGAGACTATAAGAAAAGTGTCAATGGACAAATTCTTAGTTTTAATCTAGTTAGCAGTTTAAGTTAAAATAAAATTACTTGTTAGTCTTAAGTAAGTAATTATGTAATGTTAGTGGGCTATAAATATAAAAAAAAACTACATAGTCGCTTACCGGTGTCTGTTCTTATATATGCTTAGATCTTAAAAATTATCCAACGAATTTTGATGTGGATTTTCATAAGGAAGGCTATCAGCTATCCACAGCTTTACGCGGGTAAAACCGCAAAGCACAGTCACTTTATTAATAATGTTACGAGATTCTCAAAGAATAAGCTCGTAAAGTTTTGAACTGGTTTCATTGAACTATTCTTGAAAAGATTATCCACATAATATCCATATTTTATACGCCAAGTTGAAGTTTACACTTAGAGTTAATATTCGTAATTTATAGTTTTAAAGTTATTTATAGTTTAATCTGTTATTTACATGATCTTTGAGAAGGTCAGTACAGATATTAAGATCTACATTTAGTTTACTGCTGTAATTGATTTTAAATTGATTGGTTAGAAAGCCAAAGGTTTCTTTACCCTTTTTCTTGTTTCCTATAACTGCAATCAGATCAACAACCTTTTGAAGTAGACAACATACAGTACAACAACTTTTTATGAGAGTCAGTGTGACGTTTGTCATTTATCAAGGTGTCACAACTACATACATAATCTTTTTTATTAAAGAGCTAACGTAAAACATATTTTTGTATTTAAAAGCAATAAAATTTTCAACTACTTTTTAAAGATGACGAAAAAGAAATTTGATTATTTAAACATTTAAACGATCATATTAAAGGTTTTTATTTCCTAGATCTTGTTCACATGAAGGGATCTTTCTGTTTAGCAAATATATTAATTTTATCTTTGTCATTAATGCGTAATAAATAGTTTGATATCAGGTGCTTCATTCATTTTCACGCTCTCAGCATTTATTCTGCAATCAGAAGGAATATTATCTAAGTGTTATGTGACATATAAACCGTGTAATTAGATAGTTTTTATTTATAAGTCTATGCATAATTGCGATCCCACACTAATGATTATTGTTGTTATTGTAAATATTCAAACTACCTAACTATTTCATTTACTGCATGGTGACTCAGATTTTTTTTAGTATAACCTAATAAAATATTTTTAGATTCATAATTTCAACTATAAGAAATTAAGAAAAAAGTAGTATCTTCTCATTAAAGTATGCACTTTATACTACAACTAATGCTAGTTACCGGTCCATTAAAAATGACATTTTTCTCATTTTTACAGCAATATAATTTATCGTTCCTAGAGCAAAAAAACGACTTTAAATTTGCGCTGATTTCTACAACGTCCATTAGAAAACATTAGTTCTGCGTAATTCAGTAACATACATACTGATAGGGTTTCTCACGATATAGTTTTAACTGCCGCATAGCTAAGAACCACTGATCCCATTCTGGTCCACGCGGCACTCTTTTATTGCCTTTGAAATTTTTATACATCAATTGAAAGTACATTAAATCATGGTCTAAATAAACACTTGAAACTATTTTGAAGCAAGCTTGTAACACAATTGTACTATTGTTCCAATCAGGTTCATTAAACATATCAATATATGAAGAACGCATAAAGAGTTTATTATTTGTAAGCGACTTGAGTTGTGTACCTTCACCTTGTTATAATCATTTTCATCTAAACCACGTTTTGTATAATATGATAAGATGTAGAAGTGTTTATTTTATTTTTTTATGTTTAGTAACTATGCCATTTCATCATAATTTAATCAAATTCGATTACTATTAATGTAACGGTATGTTTTAAGAATTTTATACCGAATTGAAAATATTTAAATCTTAGGAAATAACCATAGTCTAAACAGTGATAAACATCTAAAGTTCACTCAATAAACCTTTTTCCCACGTTCAATTACCGATGACATTTGAAGGTTGAGGAAACTCGAAGTTCTAATTCAATTAGCATATGATGAATTTGAAATCACGTACGATTCTGATAAAATGTTTTGCGTTTTCACTTTCCTTTACGCAATTATTCCTGGAAACATTCATTGTCATCTCATGTGTACATATAAGGTAATCAGAAGATCTGCTTTGTTTAAAGTACGTCACCATCTTTATTATTTTGGAGTAATATCAAACGCAGAAGTTCCTAGTAAAGCTAACGCATCTTCATAAAAATCTTTATAAGCGACCGTTGTCACGTACACTGAGTCATGATTCATAAACAAGACAATAATTTGGTGTCCGACAAGGACTAACGCTAACATATCAAGCGGTTTAAACATTAATTAAGGTTACAACATAAACCGACGATGACCATCAGAAAGCTCTATGCGTAGAGTTTATTTTTCATTCATACTAACGACAAATACAAGTGTCCGACTTACTAACACAGATAAGCTGTAAATCAGACCTAAATAGCAAATTAAACTTTAAATGCGCACACATAAGGTTGGTTTTTAGTGAAGCGCTTGATAACGTTGCACATGGGGTATAGTAAACAGCGAGGAGAGACGCCGGCGCACGGCCCGCCAGTCTGTTACTGATAGTTGAGTGGAGAGCCGGCTATTGAATGCCACGCGCCAATCGACCCGCGCATTCGATCGAAAAATAACCGAACACAAAAAACATATTCCCGGTGTACCTCAGGGGTGCATTTTAGGTTCAGTGAATTTTAATTTGAACACGAATTATAATTGTGAGTTCCGTGATTAAAGTGAATTGTTTCGTGGTCCACATGCAGATGCTGCATAGCACGGTGAGTGATTTTGAAATGTTTCTTGCACCGGCATTTGAATGGTACCATTGTTTAGGAGGCGGGAGGTCTTTTTGCTCGGCGTTGGCATCAATAACACTTTCATCTCTGTTTGTTTTATTTACTAGTTTATCAAGTTCTAATTAAAGAGCAGTAAACGCGTTAACGCCGGCTGTAAAGTTTTACGAGTTTAGACTCGAAATGTAAATTTTATCTCTGGATGGTAAACATTTATTAGGTTGTACTTGAACTTCTATAGAAGTAGTTTTGTTTACGTTATCGGCATCATTAAACATGTATGGGAATTCTGCGATAACTGCTACTGAGTCATTATTTGTTATTGGATGTTTTATCAACTAATTAAGAACACAGCTTTCTTCCTTATCCGATTAAAATACTTTCACTTTATTATAAAACATGATAGTAAGAAAAAATAAACGGAATGTTAATAGAAAATGTAAATAACCCTATCTAAAGTTCTTGAAATTCATTAAAGACCTTGATATTGTTATGAAAATTGCGAAATTTTATCTTATCGTTTATGAGCGTTTTATCTTGTGATTATAATAGCAGTGTCTCCAATCTTTTTGTGACAAGACTCATTAGCATAGATAACAAAAGCGGTATTTAGCGAAATCCTTCGCGTAAATAAGTTGTGAATGTTGAATAAATGAAAAGGGATTATAAAAAGCTTTTAAGTACAAATATATTAAAGGCTCTTTTTTACTTTTTAATTTTAAGTATACACACGCAAGTTAATTTCGAAGTGAAACAAATATTTGAGTCACAATGATAAATATTAACTTGATGAAATTTCAACAATTTAAAAATAATGAATTAAATTGTAATGCACCAGGTTTTGAATTATAAAGTAAATTATGAAAATAATAAACTTTTTAGCGTATTATAATTTTAGATGTAATAGGAAAATTATATTAAATTCGTTTCTAAATTCATGATTACCTGTTAATGCCTTTTAAATTTGGTTTAACAATTACACATTAGCACAGATGTGGAGATATTTGCAGTTTGGTTTTTCCCAATTCTCGTAAGAATGACTCTGACGCATGACAAGTGTGGATTTCGTAATCTATGCCAAAAACTTTTAAAGCTCTAACAAGAATTGTTCTTTTTTATGAATCAATGAATTAATTATATTAATTTTAAATTTATTTTAGGATAAAAACATAAGTACGCCCTACACAAATGCAAATACGTACACATTTTAAATTATTTCTTCTTTTCTTGTTTTTTTTTTATGATAAACTTAAAACTGTTTGTTTAAAAAATAACAACGGGAACTATTGATAAAATGTATTTATATTGAGATATGTTTTTAATAACTAAGCCCAAAATATCGAATTAAAGATCCTTTTGAAAATAAAGTGTACAGATCACTTGATTTCTTAATTTTTTCGTGGATTCAATGTAACCAGTTTTTCGCTTTAAGTATTAAGAATTAAGAACAGTTGTGATTAAGCAATTTAAAATATTAAGTATTTCGTCACATATTAAAGATAAATACATGAAATTTTTATTTAAATTACAAGATTACGAAGAAAATATTTTAAAAATTTTGAACTCCATTTTGATAATAAATCATTTTATTGAAATGAGGTTTATTTTATAGAGATATATATTTACGATATATTTATACTATTTTGGTAATCTTTTGTTGTTCTGTGATTTATGTATGTTTTAATAAACATCATATTTTAACTATCATAACATCTTCACTGCTTAGGTTCCGATGTTTGGGAAACATTTCATTAAATAAGGATTAAATAAGAAATATCAAAACATTCAAATATTTACAGTATTACGTGAATCGGGCAATTTTATAGTTTCAAAAGAGGTTAAGATAGTGTGAAGTATTATAATATATTATGTCTAAGTTAATGTACTGGCGAAGGGTGATAAATACTACTTTCTACTATTCAAGAACTAATTGATGAGATTGCATTATTAGACAAATTGATAACCGATTTGAAAACATTAATAGATTTATCCTTGTTATTGGCGTACTGTGTCAATTTTAATAAAATTGTTGAAAAGAATTGATTAATAAACAAAAGAAAATTAAAATTGTATTTATAAAAATCTCAGATACATGATTGCAACTGATCAAGTTTTCTCCTAATTTTGTTCTAAAGAGCTAAGCAAGACAGAGAACCACTATGTCTTCATAATAATTTTCTGATCGTAGACATATGGAAAGAAGTCATAGAGAATATCACATATCACTTTATATAAATATTAAATATCACATAATTTTCCACTAATATAGATCGATTTTACGATATTCCACTTTTCTGACTCTTTGGCTCAAGAGACATTTAGTTATCCAATACACCAATTCGTTTTCATTTATCATATAAGGACAATAATATCATATAGATTACATTTAGTGTAAAATTCGTAATTGATTTTACAAACAGTTATTGGAATACTTGTTCAGTATCGTTTTGAGGTTAAACAGTGTGTGAATCGTGTAAATTAATATGGCGATAAAAGTAAATGATATAAGTGAAGTGTGCCAGTAAGCTTTATGGTACAAATTGAATGATTTTTGTGAAGTCGGTCAGCGAATCGTTCCGGGTTCTTGGCCTGGCTATATTAGTAATGCAACAACTATTTTGTATTGGTTTTATTGATTGTTGTTTCGAAATATTTACCAAGTAAATTAGGATACGATAGCTGATAAAGAAAGATAATGTTTTACAAGCGGAGCAATCGGTTCACCTGGTGTTAAGTGACTGACCGCAGCTTATGAACATCTACAACATCAGAGAGTGTTGTTGCCTTGTTCCTTTGAAGAAAGGGGAGAGGAAAAGGAGTGGATTAGGATGGGAGAGGAATGGGATGGGAAAACAAGCCTGTGGGCCCCGCTCCACGTAAGAAATACAGACAAATGGGGTGCCGACACAAGACACCCGATGTCACATATGGTCTTCTAAAAATCGATTATTATAGACTACTTCTTTGATTTAAAAATAATATTTGAATGAACCACTCATATCCGTAAAACAAATGTACCTTATTTACTGCGTTTCATTCAATGTATGCTCTGTATACTTAGTAAAAACAAAAGAAAGGATTGATATATTTCATTCTTACTCTTCTAGAAAGTTCTATAATTTTAAGTAACTATAACTTGTTTAAATAAATCTGACAAATTCGCTGATGCTGCATATTAAAGGTTGATCTTTGAAACCATTTGATTCAAAATAACAGCTTAAGGTAAACTTGCATATTACAGAAATGAAAATATTTGTTTACAAAATTAATGTGTCATAGTCCTATTTTAGACTCAATAATCGAATGACCTCTTGAATTTTTAAATATATGTATTATGTTGTTGGATTATAATAATTAGTATTTAATGCAGTCCCAAGGATATTGTCAAAGTAAATCAGATATTTAAATGAATTATAGAATTCTTAATGATATTTTTTTAAATGAAGGCATAAAATAATGTCTATTCTTTTCCATCGTCTACAGGATCGCCTACGCGCCAAATTATTATCTGTGTAGTGTCAGATGAACTATCTTTGTGCAAGATTTCATCTCAATTCGTTCAACCGTTCTTGCATGATAGAGTAGCAAATATTTTCCTAAATATTTTTTTTTATTTCGTTCAAATTTAATTTGTACGAAAAGTCATTATACGATGAATATCCTAAAGTTTTAACAAGTCACAAAATCAATTTAGTCACAGTAAAAATGTATTGTTTTAGTCCTATTGTTGTCCGTTTTCGGGCAATGCTTTGACCGATTACATCTCAATTGTTTTAACTTGTATAGTTCAATGTCAATGGGAGAACATACTAACTAAAAGGTTAAAAGTATAATAGGTAAAGTGTAATAGGTAGGTAGGACATATTTTTAAAGCGCATAAACCTAAGATTTAATAATGAAATAATAATGATATTAATCATAAAAAAATGGGCCGATGTCAACTTTCAGTCTCACTACTTTAATCATAACCAAACGATACTCTGTTGTGAGTTGAAAAAGGACAAATAACACACCTTTTTATTCATAGTATGCTTTTAAAGTATTTTATGTTCATATGTTAAGCATATAGATAAAACCGCATCAAAGTTTTAACAACGATTGAAAATAAGTAGGAAAATTATCTAAAATGCGGTTGTTCCTAACTGATTTATTCAATTTAAGGATGAAGATAACATTAAAAAAAAAGTTATTTATGAAATATTGATTAATTATCTAATTAATCAAACATGACAATATCTTAATCAAAATCTCCAATCTTATCGTGTTAAACTAATTGCGATTATGTCGTGTAAAAATGTAAAAGTTTACTGCGTAACTAGCACCGGTATTCGTAATTCCTTTGTCGAACAATGATGGATGTTTTGTACTATACATAACATTGTTTTTAAGTTTATATAATATTTCCTGTACATCTATACATAGTACTAGCTGAACTGCGTGGCTTGCTGTAGTATAATGTTATGTATAGCCTATGTTAATCGTGGATAATACAGCTTTTGACTAGTGAAAGAATTTTTAAAATCGGTCCAGTAGTTTTCGAGCCTATTTATTACAACCAAATAAACAAAGTTTTGATTTTATTTTTTTTTATTATGTATTGTACATAAAAGGAACAATAATCATAACAACATTGTAAACAAAACGAAAAGTACTAAAGGCGGTCTTATTGCCTAGAGCAATCTCTACCAGGCAACCTTTCCAAAGTTTTCCTCTCTATAATATTAGTGTAGATAAATGAAGTTTTCTAGCCGCGTCTGTCTGTTTGATAGCAACATTAAACGTTCAAACGGATTTTACGGTTTTCACCAATAGATAGTCTGATTCCATTATTATTAATAGATTTTAATATTATTATTCCTGAGGTTTAAGTGTTTAATTCACGACATATTATCAAAGAAAAAGTGATCATATAAAAATAATCAATCATTTAGTTTGTCAATGGTTCTTCTTACGGGAAGATTGTAAATACGTATGTATGGTTCGGAAAACGGAAAAAAGCTATGAGTAAAAGACATTCTCTGGAATTCTACTAGAATTATTGTTAATTAATTAATTACTTTATCGAAAGCTGGGGAATCTTTATTCACCGTAATCTCACTTACGTATGCCCGTGACCGCAAAACTTGAACAGTAATCAAGAATTTGTAATATCATTATAATATAATGTATTTCGTTTCATTCTAAGGACAATATGAATGAAATATTTCAAATGTTTTGGATTCACTTATAGTTTTTTCTTAATGTTTTTTTACCATTTTAACACTGATGTTGGTAGTTTTACAAAACTGGAATCCCTCCTAAAATTCGTAGAGCAAATGTAATCTATACTAATATTAAAAAGAGGAAAGATTTGATTTTTGTTTGAATCGAATATGCTCCGGATCTACTGGACCGATTTGGATGAAATTTTGTAGAGAGATTGTCGGAAATTCGAGGTTAAGCTTTTTTCCTAAAAATCCTCCGGGACAGAAGATATACGCGGGTGAAAACGTGGAGCTCAGCTAGCGTTTGATAATTTTATTGCGACTGTTTAAATAAATCCATTTTTAAAATATTTTTATTTCATAACTACTGCTTCTCATATTTGATTTAGTAACCACATCCTATCGTTAGCGATATGTAACAGAGCTTGTCCCTGCTGGTATATCACAAGAAAAATTTAACACTTAATTTAGCAACTCTCTTTTATAACCAAAATTCGTTGCTATAGTAACCGTATCCATAGCAACCATCCCTGAACTATCAGTTTGGAAACAAGAGCTTTTGTCTATTTGCTATACTCGATTTATTAAATGGATTTTACATTAACACGTCGAACTGGTACAGTTAGACCAATGTTTGTCAAGATGGTAAACTAACTTCCAATATTGTCACTCAGAAGTGTGAAAAGCGTTACACTTTGTGAACATGAGTTTGTTTTTGTTTTTTTTAGGTTGGTAACATTATTTTTTAAGGAAGGCACAATTTGAAAATATTTTTCTAAACATGATGAGTTGAGATGCAATTCGTTAGTATTTTGAACCCTTACCTATTTGTATACCAAGTTTCATCATAATCGGTTCAGTAGTTTTTGTGTGAAAGAGAAACAACCATACATACATTGATACATCCTCGCAAAGGTTCGCATTCATAATATTAGTAGGAAATATAGATAACATTCCTTTTACACCCATTTTAAAGCATTTAAATGCCGTGGATATTACGATTTGAAAAACAAAGGTTTTAAATGTACACACATAACATTAAATATTGCCTTTATATGCATTTTAGTATCAATTTAAATCTAAACCGTATAAAGTAGCAAACCCTTTAATATTTCAGCGTGTTTACTGTTATAAATAGCCCAAGACTTAAACGATTTTGAAACAGACAGATACTCGAACAGCAACTATGTTAGGTAAGATTAAGTAACATACAAACATACACTTGTTAAATTTAGTGTTTAACTGACACTTTAGACTTACCAATTGACAACGTTTACTGCTGGAAGCTCGTGGATTTTGCATATTGTGAAGAAGTTGCGTTTTCTACGATTCGTAATAACTTATTTTTCGTAATAGATATTTCTTTAAAATCATAAATGCATTAACATTTTGTAATGACACATTAACAAGCATACAAGAATTTATTAATAACAAATAGTAAAATGTACGCAAACAGATGTATAACAAATTAAGAACAGATTTTCAAATGGACGGTCATTGGTTTTAAATTTAGAATAGATATTTAATTTTTTTATTGGATCGTCAATCTAAGGCTTCGGATGCAAAAAATAAAATAATACTGGCCGATGAGATTACCGTAAAATAATTGGTTTGAATGATTTAAAAAAGAGATTCAATCTTGTTATAGTTGCCTTGCAACACTTCAAATGTGTTGCCAGTATAAAATATCGAATTTGACAATGATATTGAATTCCCAATCTTTCGGTGAATGTCATTTGGCCTTATGCAAAGTGTTAATCTCACGATTGACAAAATTCTCAACACTTAAGCAACATTCCTTAGCCATTGCTAACTGCGATATTTAAGATACGCTGTGATACGCGGTTTCATTTACGTAGCGTAATTTATACTAATATTATAACCAGGAATGATTTGTTTGTTTGTTTTTTATTAAATTTTTTGATACCTTTTAACCCGAAAATCCTTCGGGAACGGGTGCTATGCAAATCAAACTGCGGAGCTCAGCTAGTACTAAATAACCTGACTTTTATAATCTTTGTAGATTTTTATAGCCATAAAAAGCTTTTTTTATCGGACAACCATAAAGTAAAAAGTAAAAACAAGCAAATTATTTTCATTTTATAATAATAGTATAGATAAACATGCTAGCAATAAATTGCTTTTTACGGATTAAAATGTAATATACTTTTAAATAAATAATTTTAAAAGCGAATTATTCATGGAGATCAGTTGCAAAGAAAGTAAAATTATAAATTATAATGTTTTAAGTGGTTGTTATATAATGGAAATTAAGGTTTCTATAATGGACTAAATTTGAATAATTTAATTGTGTATTATTATAATTGAATTATACAAATTAAGAAATGATTAATTATCATGACTTGTTTATGGTAAAGCTTCTAGAGAGAGTAACAATAATTGAATAAAATCCTAATCTATACAAGAAAGTAACTTGGGTTAGTGCATAACCATTATGTAATATTTTTTGTAATACAATATCTTGTGTATTTTTCTCGTTATAAAATATTTATTTTCATGTGCCATTTTTTGCTATACTTTTCGATATCGTTTAGGATTCATGTATTTTTTCTTTTAATTTAACTACAAATATATTTTTCCTCGTTCAAAGACGTCAAAACAATAACTTACATAACTTTTACGACCACGTGTGCACAGGTTATAACTGACAGATGACATTTAATATGACATGTGTAAATGTCACTTTGACAGTATTGTAAAAATGAAAGTCGTTTATGGGTTAGGCACTTTCTATGGTATTGTAATAGCGTAGAAAGTTCATTTAGTTCATAATTGTCCATGGCTTTTTGTTAGTTCTTTTTTTTTCAAGGTTGGTGACTTGATGTTTAGTGACTACCGCCATCTATAAACATTATTACTTATATATATTAACCCTATTCTTTCAAATAAACTAGAGGCTCGCTCAGAGCTCGACCTCGCTTTGCTTTATAAATTATCTTTCATTTGAGGCCACATTTAATTATATTTATATCAAAACAACTTTATTAACCCCTCATATTCAAATTGTTTATTTTTCAAATAAGCTTTTTTGAATGCTCTTTAGAAACGTCGTATTTTTTTTTGTATGTATGATAAAAAGAAGGGCAGAAATAAGGTGACTGGGAAATAGAGGCCTTTTATTGATTTGCTTATAAATAAGTAATTTTACTTGAAATATTTGTTATTTCACTATGCCAAATTAGTGGTATAGCTGGTTTTATTGTGCACAAATATCCAAGCTTTAATTTTTTATTATAAGTATAGTAGAGTTGATGATTAGAAATTGACACAAAAAATATTTTACGGAAGCAGGGTAATGACTCAATAAGTAATGGAGTTTCACGAGACATTTCAATCAGGTGTAATGGACACATCGATCACTGCGTCTTGATTATCTTTAACCTGTCAGTGTTGCCGCATGAAATAATAAAAAGAAAAATAAATATAAAATAAATTTAAATATTCTGTAAAAATAATTGATATTGTATTGTGACTTCTTGGTGGAAATGCATTTTAAGTATTGAATTAAGGACTTTTTTACACTATTTTTTAGAAAACTTGTATTCGTAATTTTCGAAACCGGTTGTAATTAGAATAGTGTAAAGTATTTAATTCAATAATCTATAAAAATATTATGCTTGTGACGGTTCATGAGAGTTTTTAAAAATATATTTCGAAAAATAAACGAGTTAAGTTTGAATTTGAATAAAATACAAGGAGACATTTGGCTTTACATGACGAGAATTTGAAGTGAAAATTTTGCGTTATTTTAAGAAATATATTATTGCATAACAAGTTTAGAAGTGGCTTAGAGCAGAAAAATTTCATTATCTGAGTTATTTTATCAAATATCGGGGAATGCGTGTAATAGGAAAGTACAAAAATATTACATATAAAATTGCATAAGAAATAGGTCTCCTAGAATCCCATAAAATTAAATATTTCAGTAATATTTTCGTAATTCGTTCCTCAAACGGGTTAATAAGATTTTCTTATCAAATCAATTATTGCTGTGCTCAGAGTAAGCAATTTACTAGTAAGTTACTTCACTTAATAAACTTAGTTTTATTGACTTATGCAAGAAGTATTTGCATGCTTGCAACTCTTTGAAAGTTCTCTGCGCTTTAAAATATTTTTTTGTATATAAGCTAGAGTAGAGCAGGGGTTGCCAACCTTTTCTTAGCCTGGGACCACTTTTATATCATCACTAGTAACAACCTACGACGTAGGTTTTCAGTTCTAATGCGAGTCTTATCCTAGCTAGGGGAGATAAATTAAACCTTTCGTGGACCACTTTTTGCCGACTACGCACCGCAGGTTGGAAACTACTGCAGTAGAGAATTTAATGCTTAGTGCCCATGAGCATTTGAAAATCTAGCTAAGCGTCTGAAAAAAGATAAAAAAATGTGTTTAACTATGCAAAATTGTTTATAATATTAATTGCATTTTAATGTGGAATAAAATCTTGTAATTTTTTTTTAATTTTGCTGTTTGTCTAATATCATGCGTTTACCTTGCTCGTTGTAAATTGTAGTTTTATTAAACAAAAATCTCTTCTAAATACGGATTTCAATTTTATCTTTGTTTTAGAAAAAGTAACTGTAAAACTATTGCGTATAACTGAGCAAATGTTATCTTTAATTAATTCAATTCTTCAGCCGTCGATTCGACATTTATCAGACATTTTTGAGATAAATACACAATTGTTAAGCAACTTAATCCGATGTACATTTAAAACACGTAATCACCTTTAATCAAATTGACGCTAATTGACATATAACCGGTTTTAAGCTCCCCAAAACAAATTAGGTTATTAAGCCCTGCGCACTATACATGGTATGTAATTATTGTAAATAAGGTGTTAATTATACTTAATTATTACACAATTATTGGACGTATCACTAGTTGTGACTCGCAGTTTCACGTAGTAGCAGTTAACACTAAGCAAAACTTGTACTGAATGCATCAATGGAAACAAAATATACATAAGACATACTTAATAATACCTTTGATAGACCGATACATATAGATAAAAAATACGATTGAATTGAGAACCTCCTCCTTTTTTTTAAGTCGGTTTATAACACCCAGACTAGACAATGAAAATTACAATGTACATCACATAATTTACATCACACTCGTGGGGATCGAAACCGCACCATTCGGCGTAATAGATTGCCTTAACCACTGCACCAATCGTCAAATAATAATAATAAATATACACATTTAAACGATATCCGTTGCACTTTATTAAAATTATAATCCCATATAAATGTAAATATATGTTTACAAGTACATTTACTAATATAACATGACATACATGAAGTTATAGCTAAACATGAACATTAAATTTATTATACGCATATTGAATAAATCTAATGCTTTCTCTCCATGGGCTATTTAATGTTAGCTATGAACATTATTGATGTTATTTACTTTATATTGATTTCCATTTATTTGTGTATATCCTATAGGATCCGATTTCACTTATATTGAGGCAATAAAAACATATAATCCTTTAACTTAATATACTTAAGATTATTTACGTAGAAAGTTGACTTGTGGAATGTTGATTTGGATAATATTCCTTCCTACCAAACAAATTTAAATGAAATTTAACGTTTCTTGTATTCAGTTAAGGAAGGCTCTATTTATAACTAGCTGCAGCGTACTGTTATTGTATGTAGCCTATGTTACTCGTGAATAATGGTGATAGGATTTTTAAAATTCATCCAGTAGTTTTTAGGCCTATTCATTACAACTAAAAAAACAAATATAAAAACAAACAAAGTTTTCCTATTTATAATTTTAGCATATCAGAGTAGAAGACCGATTTTGTATTATGTTTCAATTTTGAAGTGTGATTTTTTGTTAAGAAAAATGATGTTTTTTAAGATACTGTTTCCCGCGACAACGCTCTTATTATAGAATAGTTTTTGATGATAACGAATTGATCAACCTTTGCAAAGTTTGATTATTTATGTCTTAAAAATCGAAGTCATACAGCACATAGGAACATTGGATACTCAAGTTATTTTATCAACAGGAAAAGAGTTCTGATAAACATAAGGAAAATGAAATGACGTCATTTAACTGTATCGGAATAATGCTTGATGTATTATTAAACTAGCTGTGCCCGAAGGTTTTACCTGTATATATCCGGGATAAAGACTATCCTATGTCCTTCCTAGTGTTTCAATCAATCTTTGTACAAAATTTTACGCAAATCGTTTCAGTTTAAGCGTGAATTTCAAACAAAAATCAAATTTAAGTCACTATTTATTGCAGTTTTAATGCGTAAAAATTGTTAAAAATTTACAAAAAATGATAACGACCATAATAAATATTTCGATATTTTTCTTATCATTTAAAATACTACGGGGAGGTCTTCTTACACTGGCTCCTAGAAATACATTAAAAAACATTCTTTCCAGTAATAAACACACTCGCCTCATAATTTGAATTCAAATCGGCGACATGACGCATACAAACGTCACTATTCAAAGAGTTATTTCGTCAGTTAACTGTATAATTATTTAATTTATTTTTATCGCAGTCTCCGATCTGTTTGGTTTATTTCTTCCGTCTGGGCGTCTCAGACGAATTGCGTTATGCACAAAATTGGTAGCAGTCAAAGTCTAGTATAGCGCGCTTGAACTACACACACATAGGCAACATTCACTGATAGAAAATCTTGGGCTACATCAGAACAGTATGATATTTCACACGTCTTTACAGTGTTCGTGTTCGCAGCATTTAGATTTCTTTCTATTTTGTAGTTATGCTATATATATATTTGTCCCTTGAAATGTTACATTTTTTAGACTTACCTTGGATTGTTGGAATTATGTCCCGCGGCCGCCATCTTAAAAAAAATATATTTATAGGGTTCATCCATTTCATGGGGCTCACAAAAATTTTATCAAGACATTTTTAATTGCAAATTTAATTTTCTACTCTGTTTTATAACATTTTGCCGTAAAATAAAAAATTATTAGCGAAATTCGATAAAAATTTTTGGAAATATTTGACATATAAAAGTGCATCCTCCGAAAATTCCAAAACCGAATGAAACAAAGGTATATGATTCATGATAATTGTTACCAGTTAAGCGTATTAACATCAGATAATCTTGTTTTATTGCTTGTTGCCTAATTTAAATAGCGTTCAAATTACAGTTATTTTCTTATCTAAGAATATCAGGTTCCAATTTCAACACATTTCGAGAGCTAGGACCAATTTTTGGGGAGGTGTTTGAAGCTAGCTGAAATCTTGTAAAATCCTATTATACCCCGACAAGGAACTGCAGAATTGAAAAAAAAAATATGGTCTTCGTGGTTTATTTAAATTTAGCGCCGCTTCTTACCAGCCAGGTCTACAGTTCCATGTCGGGGTATAATAGGAGAGGCATCAGATAAGTTTTCAGTTTGCCTCAAACATGAGTTCTCAGAATTTTAGTTTGTCAGCTACAAAAGTATATTTTAAAGTTTAGCAAGCAAAGGAGCAACCATTCATGATAAAGTTTGACTCATACATTTTTATATACAAATCAATCAAGATGTAGTTCCATCGAGAGGTAACAATACAAAATATAAATTATCATACATATTTAGTTTAGATGGACGTATAATATTTTTAAGTAATTTAATCAAAATTATTTTGGTCAAAGTTATCGCAAATAATTTATAGCCAAGCAAGCAAACGAGCTGACTGGTCTTGATCTGTAGGGTTTATGGCGTTGTTTTCAAATTAGAAGCATAATATCGATAAAAACAGTGCTGTTCCATAGACATCATAGGCACCGTTTAACACCGTAGTATGATATCCACTCACGTCAATACGCAATACACACCTACAATATACACCACCTACTTTTGTATGATTCTGTTTATCAGCTTTCCATCGTCACAGGTTGTCTGGAAGAAATTACTTTTAGTGATAAGACCGCCTTTTGTACTAAATTCAAATGTACTGCATATCTGCTATTGTTGTAATTCATTTGTGGTGTACAATAAAGTGTTTATTATTATTACAATACCAAATCTGTTGATTTTTGTTGAGATCAAATTCAGTTCAACGAAGATAGGCAATAGGCCTGCTGGACCTTATACAATTTTAGGTTCATCGTTTTAGTTTCCCTTCACACAATGCAACGGTATTGTACCTTCATCCTTCAAGTTACAATTCCCGTTGCACCGACACACTTCCAGCTTTCCTTGTTGAGAACCTTCCTTTCTCGTAACCCATTTGCTATACTCCTTACACTTAGATCCTTTGTATTGTTTCAAAGGTTTTACCGTTTGAAAAGCCCTTATGACTGCCTTTTAACGGTTTAATTTTCTTTAAGCGAAATATTACAAGGAAAATATTTTCGTACGTACGTTTCTCATGCTTTTTTGTCCTTGTTTTCTTTTTAAAATGGTAGGTTATGATTTTAATGCCTCAATTTTAAGTTTTGTGTGAAAAACCCTTATCATGCAATGTTAATGCGAGTTTGCTTTAGCTTTTACCTAAACTTATCGTAACGCGTTTAAACTGCCTTAAATTAGGTTTTATAAAGGAAAATATTCGTCGAAAATGCTGTAAAATGCTATGTAAATAAAGGTACTTCAATGCATATTTCTACCGTTAACTCACATAGTCAAATAACACCGCTATTATAACAAAAAATGTACTAGAAATACAATTTCAAAAGTAATTATTTGCCTTTTTCTGTCTTCAAATCTCATATAAATAAAAATAAATAAATAAAAAAAACACGTTTATTGCCTGGCAAATGTGGCAAAAGGGCTATGTTCAGCATATGTTACGGGCTTCCTAAGATGCTATGCCAATGCTCATATGCCACAATTATTTCCTTTTTAATTGCACATTTATTTTTCATAATCAATTCTTTAGTCTGTTTAACGTTACTCTATAGTTCTCACGTAGAGAACTTATATTTTGTATATTCAATTGTGTGCTGTGTGAAAAGCCCTTATCATGACGTAACGTGATGAATGGTGGCTTTTACCTAACTTATCGTAACTGCGTTTTAACTGCCTTAAATTGTTTTTAAACGATTGATATGATGGTAATGTACACCAGGTGTCTGGGAATTTTTCATTTGGTCTTATGGTACTTCCTAGAAGGGATCTTAAATTATTTTCTGGCAAGAATTACGGAATAAATTTGCATTTTTGTTATTTTATCTACACTAATATTGTAAAGAGGAAAACTTTGTTTGTTTGATTGTAATGAATAGGCTCAAAAACTACTAAAACGATTTTAAAAATTCTTTCACCATTCAAAAGCTGCATTATGCACGGGTATAGGCTATATTTTATAGGCTATATATAACATTATGCTACGGGAGCGAAGCCGCGCGCATCAGCTAGTGACGGAAAATTTTGAAAAGTAATATAGGTTCGCATTCTATACATATATTAATGCATGTATAGAAATGTATAGATAGTAACCATACCATTTCTGTACATTCAATATTTCAATTTTCAAAATAGTTTTTGCTATGCAATTTGGATGTTTTTGTTAATATGGATGGATATGGATAATATGGATGGGAAGTGGGAACCCACTTGTTATCTTTATTCTTTCTTTTCAGATCCAATACGATTTTTAGAATTTTCTTTGCAATTCATTATTCTATTAATGATAATCCTTTTCTTAGTAGCGTACATTACATTAGCTTTTAATTTCGGATTATTTTTGGTATACATTTTTCATTCATTGCATAATTCTCTAGTTGAAAAATCTTTAGTGCAAACGAAATAAAATTATCAAAAGATATTAATAGAATATCTTACGTAATCGTTGATGTATGTTCATAAATTATATATTTTGTGTTTATTCAGCTGGCTTCAAGGAAAAACCATTGTTTTGCTTTACTTAGATTATTGTTAATGGGACTCTATTGGTATATCGTGTTTGTCGAGCAAATGTATTCATTTTGTATATGTGTAGTAATTGTATAATCTTTAATATGAATTGCTAATATTATGAACGTTACTGTGTCAGGGTGTTTGTTTACGAGTTAAAAAACACATATAAAATAGAACATAGAGGGAAAATTTTGAAAAAACAATGTTGTTGATAAAAAAAATATTAGTTACGAATAAATTATTACATTTTTTTTTGTCAAATAGTAGCTGTTCCACGCGGCTTCGCTCCCGTAGCATAATGTTATATAGCCTAATTTACTCAAATTTCTTTTACAAATAGCATATTTTACTCAAGAATTTTTGAAATTGAAAAAACACAAATGTTTCCTTTAAGTTTACATTTTTAATTTTAAACTTAAATTAATTTCAAAAAACATTGTAATTTATTCTGTTCAGAGCTTTATATCTAAATGCAGACTTAATCACAAATAGAGCTCGCAATGCAAAAAGATAAAGATTACGTGACAGGCGCGTCTGAGACACGTGCGTCTGATTGATAGTCTGTACATAATGTAATGTATAGTGCAACTATCTTATTAATGTCTTTGGCTAATTATATATAGGCGTCCATATGTTTTTTTTTATTTAAAGAAAATAATTTGTTTTTCTGTATTCGTTATTTTACTGAAATAATTCAATTTTAAATCTCTAGAATGTAAAATAATTAGATTAATTAAATTATTTATATAATTAATTAAATTATTTTACATTGTTGAGATTTACCGAAGCAACGCGAAAATCATTATAAAAAATGTGCACTATACTAAGATATTACAATACTTCTGTATAAATAATAATGACTAAATGAAAAAATAGCAATAAACAGTATAATATATTTTGATTACTTACAACTTGAAATGCGTGTTTAATACTAAACAACAAATGTCCTTTCAACGATTCAACTATTTTTTTAATCAATTTAAATATAACTCGAAACACTTAAATGATAATTCGACTATTACTAAGCAAATTGTATTTTTTACTAACACCGAACAATCATTATAAAGATATAAAGGTGAAAGCTGTCTTGTCTACAACTTCATCATAGAAACAAAAAACTTAATTGTCAAAGGACCACACACAAATGCCAACCCTTATATGCACCCAATTTATATGTAAATTCAACAATACCATTTATTTCAACGGAATAAGATCTATTTTGTAAAGATAGATAAAAATTATGGAAAGATAAGTTTGTGATTGAACGTCTATAAAAATTATAGTCTATAGAAATGATTCGGGCTTTCTGGATACACTCAAAAATTTAATTAATTCAATTGAATTTAAACTTTATGATCTTAGATATAGGGTTAAAAATTATGTGACTGTTTTACTTCGGATATAAATGTTCTATGGTGGTCCCAAAACTATGACGAAATAGCGGTTTATGAGGTTTTTTAGTATCAAAATAATAAGGACTTGGTACAAATTTATTTACTCTTACAAAAGAGATATTTCTATAAAAATATATGGCTGAGTGAAGTTGTAGGTATTGTTTATTATCCATTAAATGACGTTAGTGCAATTATTTACTTCTAAGTATTTTACACTTACATCATATGACTCAGTATATTATAAGTTCCGGAGGCTATATCGTAGAAATCGGTTAGTTATTATGAAAGTATGTATGTTACATTTACACAAAACAGCAAAACGAATAGCGATGAAATTTGTCACATTATCCAATACTTCTGTTTTTCTAGCTTTTCGGGATAAAAACATCTAATGGGGTTTTAAAGAATCTCTATATAAAATTTCATCCAAATCGGTCCTGTAGTTTTGGAGGATGAATATGAAACAGTTATTGAATAATACAAACAAACAAATCTTTAATCTTAATAATATTAGTGCAGTATAGATTTATGAAATTTTATATGTATAACATTACTTAAATTAAATTATAGGATACTTTTATTTGATTAGGCTCTGAATTTCACGCGGGCAAAACCGCGGCCAACAGCTAGTAGTAAATATTACGACGGGATGTTATAAAGGATGAATAAAAACGCAATAAATATATACAGGTCACTTCAGTTTGAAAGCCACTAAACCTTCCTATTTAATTTCCCTTCCGTGTTAATATGAGTAATAAACTTTAATCTCTCTATGCAATGTCTTTGGGCAATCTTAATCTATTTCTATACTGAGTCATATTATAGTGTAAAATACTAAGAACTTATTGATCCAACGTCATTTATAATCAATGTATAATAAACAATACCTACTTTACTCCGCCATATATTTTTATAGGTGTCTTTTGTTAGTGTAAATAAATTTGGACAAAGTCCTTATTATTTTGATACTAAAAAACCTCATGAACCGCTATTTCGTCATAACTTACTTACTATTACTATGTAACTCTTTAACATTGATATCGCTTCGGTAAATACGTTGTATAATAATGATAAAAATTGTAAAATTGTATAATTTAGATGCAATAAAATGTTATGTTATAAAAAATGTTATGTAAAGTTACGATTAAATAAATAAAAAACTTCAAAGTTAAACTTTGAGACGACGGCTATAGAACCTTTTATATACGAAATAAAACGGTCAAAATAATTTGACTCGCTTCGGTGTTAATTTCGGGATCTTCAGATCAATGAAAGGTACCTGTATCACGGCTAAACTACTGAGCCGATTTGAATGACATTGTTTGAAATCCGAGAAAGGACATATGAGTTTTTATTACTGCACCTGAAAATCCCAGGTTTACCGGCGATATACGTGGGTATAACCGCTGGTACGGGTAATATAAAATAAATATTTTTGGTATCTCAATAATCTTGTAATGCTTGCCAAATCTTTTATCTTTCAAAAGAAACAACATTTATTTCTCAAAACATATCCTTCAAGATAAAATCTAGTTCAATCAGTACCCGCCATCAAAAATAGTGAACCTGGCTGGCGATTCATCTAAAAATACAGCACTGTTAATTATGTAGGTGTTGCTGCGACATCATCTGCATTTCATTTAAATTTATTCTCTCTTAAGGATATATTATTCTTTGAAGAATTTAGGTTTTAACATACTTTACTTCAAAAGCATAATTTCTGACTGCTGCTTCCTGGCACTTAGTTTTTTTTATATAGCAAAGCAGGCAATCGGCGAATCGTGCAATGGTCGTCTCCCACTCTTTTATTGCTGAAGATGTTATGTCTACTTATCTGCAATTTTTGTTATTTATTTCTGTACTATTATTGCTATCGATTCCTTTATTTCGTCCTAAGGTCAGTCAAAAAAGATTGTCGCTTCTGTGTGTGGTGTCTTCTATAAGTCCATAAGTTGTTCACGTAATGTCAGAAGAGCCAAGCTAGCAAGCTCTCTTCAAAAAGCTCAAAATTCCTTTGCTTATACTTTTGCTATCATAAACATATTACCTTCCTCAAACCTGCCAGAAAGAATCAGAAGGATTTTTCAAATCAATTTAGTAGTTTCGAAGATTAATGCGTTTAAACAAACAAACTTGTCCGCATTAATATTAAGGATAGATTTCAAATGGCATATATAAATGCAGAATTAAACGTCGTAAATAGACGAGCGCCAGATGCGATCGTTGAGCAATACTTCTGTGACCTGTATTTTTATTAGCAATGCGTCACAATATTATAATATGTTATTGAGGACATGAGATTGTTTTAGAATTTCGCTACCTAAACGTTATATAAGATCAATTTTGGTGGTTATAAAAACAAAAATGCATGCAGATAGCTGCGCTTAAGGGCTTCCTATATTTTAGTCTTGGTCCAATTTAAAAGTGTTCATAGGGGAATGTTATGATTTTAGAGAGGCGAACGTAGAACTTAGATATATAGTATAAGTACATGTCCTATTGTCATTCACTTGCTTAGCTTGTCTTTTTTTCTTTGAAAAATGTATGTAATAGTGCACTTGTTGAGATTAAGAATTGTTAAATAACTCAGTTTATATATAATCTGCGTTTGGACTTATCACATATTTTATACTGAATATAAATCAAATGTATGTCTATATTTGAGAAATAAACTTAATTATAATTATTTTAAAAGAACTTCATTAAAGTCTTAGATGTAAATTCGTGACGTCATATAGATTACTCAAATACACATCGACCTTTCTCATACTTTAATTTAATAGGTACTATATGTAGTTTTAAGTTCATAAATATTCCATTCCACAGTCCAAGGGAAGTCGAAGGGCGCTGATATCACTACTAGGAAATGGAGACCACGTAACACCTTGGTATAGATACACCATGACTGACAATGTGATTTATGCGTTTATTGTAATTAGGGCTATCGGCTTAACACCTTAATACTTAGTCTATTATGGAAAAAAAAAATAGAAAAGAAAAAAAGTTTATTTCGAAACATATTTTTATTAGTTTAGAAATTTGGGATAGAACCTTTAAATGCGATGTTTTAGGGCTCTATAACACGTTTATGAATACTACATTTTCTCGTGGTTTCGTTCAGGTTAAATTCACCTATTTGCTATTAACCTATCCGTGTACAAAATTTCATCAATATCTGGCGCGAATTCGTGAAGATGATGCAATTTTTTGATGAATTACTTTATATAATAAAAAATATAAATTAATTGTTCCTTATTATTAAGTGTTATTAAACAAAAGGAGATGCATCAGTTTATGCTTAATATTATTTTGATTAACATTTCTATAAAATTATAAGTTGTGAAACGATAGATCATTATCACGATTTTTATTAAGAATACATTTGCTATAATTGCATCCAATAAAAACTAGTTTATAAGAATGTGTTAATTATGTAGATTGAAAGATATAATTCGATATGTTTTCCCTACGAATTGCATACTACATGCAGTGAAAATTATAGGCACATTTTGAAACCTACTGTTGTCATTTCTTCCATGGTTTTTATTGTTAAACGTGGGTGATATAGCTGATATAAAAATCGAGTAGGATGTATCAAATTCGATGTTTTATTCAACAGCAAATTAAGTCATGTTTACAAAATACACCGTAGAGTTGGGAAATGTTAACACGTAGTAATACATCTCAATAAAGTTACGAAGTGTTACGTATATAATTTATTGCTGATATCCGTTAAAATAGAAATTGATTTAATGTTTGGTACTGCATTTCTATGGTTATTTAAGTATTATATTTTTTTTTGCAAGCGCCATTTTGAAATTTTTTAACCGACTTTCAAAAAAAGGGAAGGTTCTCGATTCGACCGTATCTTTTTATAGCCTATGTTATTAGGACAATTGTAACGAATCGAACACCTTACATGTCAAAATGCCTTTTTCAAATAGGTTTAGATTCTTGGATCGTTAATTAATTAAAAAAAATCCAATTATACGGTTTTTATATCTGTCAAAGTTGACCTGGAAAATCTCTTCACAATGGGTATTGATTTTATCTAATTCGAAATTACTTTTAAAATAAATGTATTATTTACAATGTAATTACTACTTTCCTACGTATTAATTAATTAATAATTTATTATTTATTATTTTCAGGTAAGAGACTACATACGAGAACAATGAACATTTGAAATTCATGTAAGCTGATATTTCTATACACCAGATTAACGATCAACATCTGTTAACTATAACCCTGATTATCATTACTGCTTTGTGTCGGTACCTTTGATCTAATTCTTCATATTTACGAGACTTTTTGCAAACGTTTTTTTCGTTTTGAAGTCATTTTTAGTGGAGACATTTGTGTAATTATAGAATAATATGCTTACGGCATTCGGTGAAGGTGAGATTTGTGCAAAAATGTATTTTATGAAATACTATCATAAAACATTTTATTGATAATGGTAAAGGTGTAATGTTTATAGTTAAAGATTTATTTTGGCACACATCTGGTTGTGTTTATTCTTAATTATTTACAGTTTAATAGCATTTTTTAAAACTTACGTTATAAAACATCAAAATGTTCGTCATTAAAATGTCGTTTAAACATTCCGCCATTTTTTCCTCCCGCGTTTTTCCACCAAAAAGTTTTGTTTTTATTCGGCCTCCATAGATAATATTTTTAATATTTATAATTTAAGACGGTACCCAATACACTGGATTAATGTTCTTTGAGTTAAAAAACTTGTTGAAAACATAATTGAATTAAATGGCTCTTTCCATTTTCACTAAAGAAATAAAACAAAAGTCAAAATCTAGTTCACAAATACGTCTTTCAAAATAAACATATTTTAAGCGTTCCCTGCACTTAGCTTTATAGACACGTATAATAATTTAATTCAAATGTTTATTAGATTTTAGAATAGTTTAGGAATTATTCTTAGTCGAAATATGGTTTTGGTTATGAATTTTGTCTTTTATGAGAGCTAAAATTAGGATAATATAAATCAACGTGGTATTATGTGGAATTTCCGTTACAGATATTTTGAATTTGACATTTTGAGAAAGTAAATTTAGATTAATCCCTTGATTTATTTTGACGTTTCGATAATTGAGTAGGTTTTTTATATCTGCTTTTATAAACAGCGTGTGACATGTCACTTGGAAATTTATTTATATTGTTTGTTGGTATGTTTCATGGTTAATGGTCAAAATATTTTCGACTAGCTGTTGCGCGCGGCTTCGCTTCTGTAGGATAATGTTATATGTATCCTATGTTCATCAGGAATAATGTAGGATTCCCATGATAAAAGCTAACAAACAAAAAAAACAAATCCTCTTTACAATGTTAGTGTAGATTATGACTGTTTCAAATAAAACTATATATGAAGAAATAATATATGAAGAAAAGAATAAGAAACAAAATCGACTGAGTAAAAACCACAATATAAATAAAAAAGCTACTATTTTGCAAAGTCACATCTAAGTTTGGTCAGGTATTTAATAATTTCTAATAGCACATTAAATTACCACCTTCGTTGTTTTACGTGTCTAACTACACTTACTTATTACAAAGATAGTATCGCAACAAATTAATTTTTTTTGCAGTTAATTTTAACTAAATGGTAGCTATAAATTTTTACGGTACATTTAATTTAATTGCTCTGTAGCACTTTATAATAATGCTATGAAATGTTAAAATTTACTTTCTTTTAAAAGATAGTAATTATATAGCTAGGAGCGATGAATAAGTGTAAGTTTTTAGCGTGGTAGCACATTTGTCGGCGGGACATGTAATATTAGTTCTATAAATAAACTTGTACTACACTTTCACGTTAAATAGTTTATACGAATTTTAATCTATGTTTTATCGGACTAATCAGCTAGCACACTTATCTATATACTTAAAAACAATAAAAGTGACTTCAAAACATTTAAAACGCATTAGCGGAAAAATACAAATTGTGCGCTAGAGGGAAACACTATAATTTTTTTGGGATCAGCTTCAAACATTTATGTATTTTGTTGTTGTTTTTTTATTCTATTTAAATCAACATTTAATAATTTTTCTTCACGTCTATTTGGAGAAATTAAACTCGAGGAATTTTATTAAATCTCCCACTAGCAATATAAACGTGCAAGTTGGATGTTTGAATGTTAATCACGATACTGATAGATTTTGATGAAATTTCATGAATTTTACTTCAAAAAAATGCCCTCCGCTAGGATCCGTTTATAAATGCATAGACAATCTTACGACAAGGATTTGGTTTCAAGCCGTAATAGACAACTTTATCTACAACTTCTCATAGATAACAGTGGCTTTCACCATTAATACCGATTTACGTAATTTGAGAAATAACGGCATATCGAACTCGGTTTCGATGTATATCTTTATATTCGAAATGTTATACCATAGATATGTATCGGTAGTGGAAATAAATACGGTTATGTGGAATAAGGTGACGGGTTAGTTTCCGATCACAGATTAAAATTTATATGTGAGAACTCTTTTTTGAAATTAGGATGTTGTATTCCATTTTTAAAATATTTTTCAAAAATGGTTCAAATTCGATTCGGAAAAAAAATACTTATTTGTTACGTTTAAAAAGGTAAAAAGGAGTAAGAGTGCGTTTTATAAATTGAATACGTGTAAACCGTATAAAACGCACTCTTACTCCTTTTTAAACTTAACAAATAAGTATTTTTTTTAAATTAAATCGAATTTGAATAAAACGAAATAAAATAATATATTCTATTCTATTCAAAAATAATTTACAGATTAAAAATAGTTCAGAAAGTTAGTATGGGACAAAGTAACGCTCTGTATTATATTTTTTTCTCAAATCTTAGTTCTCTTTTCTGTCAAAATGATTCTTAGAGTAACTTTCGCATCTATATATATAAAACAAAGTCGTGTTAGTTACTCCACTTATAACTCAAGAACGGCTGAACCGATTTAGCTGAAAATTCGTAGGCAGAAAGCTTAGGATCAGGAGAATGACATAGGATACTTTTAATCCCAGAAATCCCAAGGGATCGGGCTATATACGCGTGCGAAACCGCGGGGCACAGCTAGTTTATAATATTGGTAACGAAGTAAGGACTATTAAGGGTAACCAAGGGTAACAGATGAGCAAAGTTCAGTCTTATGTCGGCTCTCGTACTATATTTAACCAAATTAGATCAAGCGGGCCCGTTTTACGAACGCTTTCCATGCCTTTAAACTATTATTTACGAGAGAAAGTGACAATTGTCTCTATAAATTATACCTTTCTTGATCTAATATATCATTCTAAAATTGTACACAAGTGTCGTGCATAGTTTTGGTTCTGTATTTTTTAATTTATTTATTGTTTCTTAACACAGGTATTAACCTAGCTCGAGAGCCAGGGCCACGAATATTCAAATGTGTCAAATTTTTAAAACAAACGCATTTTTATTTTATTTTATTTTTTTATTTTATTTTGTTGTTTGATGATAATATGATCTTACTAAGTGTAGTAGATAATTTAAACTTAAGCTAGAACTTAGTAAGACTTTTGTAGGAGATTCCTTAAATTTTTGAAATATTAAACATTTTATAATTGACAGGAAAATGGACTGATCAAGTGAAATAGAATTCAAATGCAAACGAAAGCTGTTGATTAATTTTAATACGTTGTATTCAATCTACACTAATATTATAAAGAGAAAAATTTGTTTATTTGGTTGTAATAAATAGGCTCAAAAACTACTGGACCGATTTTAAAAATTCTTTCACCATTCGAAAGCTTCATTATCCACGAGTCAAATAGGCTATATATTTAATATTAATAGTAGCGTACGGGATCCGTAGTAGTTAATAATTTTGAACATTTATTTGGCACAAGAAAGGTTTATCTTTTTTACTACGGAACTCCAATTCACAATACTTAATAGATTCCGATTGTATCATAATTGAATTAGAGAGTAAAAAATTTATCGCCCGAAAAGCGGCTGTTTCGCGAAATGACCGGATTAAGTTAAAACCAACTTAATCGAATTTCAGGGAAAGTGAGAAAGTTGTTTACAAAATTGGTATTTTTGTATGACAAGATTATAATTAATTTATTTAAATCTTTTGACCTCGGTATTATTGTTTGATTAATTTTTAAATTAGGATAATGAGGTCATAAAATTCATATTAGTTTATTGGCAAGGATATTATTGAAACTGTTAATTTATGGTCAAATATTCACCATGTATACATTTATAATCATTTTTCGGAGGTTATAGCTTTAATTTACTACCTATTATTAGCAAATAGGGTAGGAAATACGTAATTTTTTATATAGTTTATATTAAATCATTTATGTATTGTTTTATTTAGTTTATATTGAGCACGTGTAGCCGTCGGTCCTGCGCCTGATCTCTCTCCGGTCGTGTCGGTCTGCCGTCCCATCGGGTTATGAGAGTAAAGGAATAGAGAGTGCACTTGCGCACATACTTGTGCATAATATGAGTAGACGTTTCGTGAAAGAGGAGCAAATACAAAAAAATGCATTTTTAGTTGTAGTACTTCTAGCTGTGAGTAACTTACCATCGAAAATGCATTTATTTTAACGATTTTTTACAAAGACATAAAAACCCACAGAACATTCAAGCATATCGATAAAATATAAACAAAGTTTAAATATAAATTACCTAATATACCTTACAAGATTTTATTATAATACATACTGTTTAATATTGAACCTTATGTCAAAGGAATAAGGTTTAAAATAAGGGTGTTTATGGCATAGTGCACTCAGAAGAAAGCATGCCTTGTTACCGACACTTGACACTAAGTGCGTTTCCATTGAAGTACGATTTTATGGTGTTTTTACCGTGCCGTGAATATAACCATATCGAAAATAATAACCTTATTCTTGCTACAATATTCGCCTATTCTATATCACTACATAGTATAAAATAAAGTCGCTTTCTGTGTCCCTATGTCCCTTAGTATGGCGAAATCTTTAAAGTACGCTACGGATTTTAATGCGGTTTTCTTAAATTGATAGAGTGATTCAAGAGGAGGTTTTATATGTATGATAACATCCATTAAATAGTGTATAAATACTGTTATTTTTGAGGTTTCTAATGTGATGTCGGTTATTATTATTTTTTTTCAGTTTACATTGCAAACGCAGGCTGAACCCTACGAGATTTATCAAAATAATGTACAAATTTTATATTCAATGTTCACAATTTTTCAGTAGTATATTTAGTATAATGCTAATACTGCACTCGTGCGAAGCCGGGGTGGATCGCTAGTTAAGGCATAATTTATTTGCCAGTTAATTTTCACTATGACAGTTCTGATAAAATGTACAATAAAATAAAATAATTGACTGTTATTGTACCGTGACGTACGAAAGACGACAGAAATATATACTAATATTATAAAGAGGAAAGATTAGATTGTTTTTAACCCGAAAGTCCTACAGGAACGAGAGATATATGCCTGTGAAACCGCGGAGTTCAGCTACTATTCTATACTAATATTATAAAGCTGAAGAGTTTATTTGTTCGAACGCGCTAATCTCAGAAACTACTGGTCCGATTTGAAAAATTCTTTTAGTGTTAGATAGCCCATTTATCGAGGAAGGCTATAGGCTATATATCATCCCTATATTCCCACGGGAGCGAAGCCCTGGTGCGCAGCTAGTATATACATAAACATGAATATGCCTTGTATATAATTTTGTCCATCAAAGGCCGGCAAAGCACCTGTGATACCCCTGGTGTTTCAGGTGTTCATGGGCGGCGGTGATCACTTAACATCAGATGACCCACTTGCTCCTTTGCCTGCTCTGCCATAAAAAAAAATAAAAAATAAACCCTCCATCCTTTTAAAACTCGGTTAAAATCAATGGACACACGCATAATTTCAAGTGTCTGTACCCAGTAACGGTATCACTGCGTATACCCATAGCTTATTAATATCTGAGCGTAGGCGGAGCGCTCCCGACTGGCTTACGGATGTAGGTCCTTCAAAATCAAATTTGAATTTGAATTCCAAAAATAGAAACATTTATTGATTTTTATTTAATATGCTTCAATGTTGAATTACTGAAACAATTATGTACATATTTAGATTTAGAAGTAGATAAAAGATAAACTTTTCATATGCTTGTATCTTTTTGGAAGAATATTCTTTTTTAACTTATGAAACCAATTCAAAATATCGTGTGACATATAAATGTAAAAAACTTAGAATAATAAACAATTTTTAACGTTGTAAGTGACGCTATTTTTGACGCTTTTAACGCTTTATTTCACCTTTCAGTTTACTTATAATGAAAATAATATCTGACATATTTTAACACATCTACATTTTACCAAAAAGTCATCTTGTCAAAAATGCATTTATTTATTGACGTTTAAAAGTTTCCATAAAAACGTCAAAGCTGCAATTCAAATCAAAACATAGTTTATCACTAAAATGTCATCGGTTACTTATCGTAATGATAAAAATGACAACGTGATGTGACTTATGTGTAAACATGTCAACATGTCCATTTCTTTTCACTGTCTAAAAGTTCGAAGAACAAAGGTCTTGCTAGTCAAAAAAATGTCAACATTATCTATAATTTCAAAATAAAAAGTAATTTATACATCATAGATGTATTAATTGATTAATGCAAGTGGGAATATTTGAAACCACAAGATGATACTTGTACATTCAACTTTTATTATAACACTATTTTGTATACAACAGTTTCGTCTTATGAGTTGTTAAGAACCAATATTTTATGATCATTTCTGTTCTAGCTATTCCTTTTTTACAACTCTTACTTCGTGGTTAGTGCTGATTTCTTGTTTTTAAATCATCTGCATAGTCCTTTGTTTCATACAAAAAAAAACATATAATAAAACGCAGTTCCCAGCTCTATCTGTTTGTATAAACGCGGCTAATCCACTTTTTATGGTTTTAACCAATAGATAGGTTTGATCCCCGACAGAAGTAGGTGTATTATTACTATTGCATGTAGGTATATAAATATGTTCTTTATATTTTAAATTTTGTGAAATTTTAGAATTTGGCATAATCATGAATTATACTTCCTTTAAACTTACCAGAACAAAATACCTCTCGAAAACAATATTTGATTATTATACATACTTTATACTAGAATTGTCCATCATTTCTATATAGAGAAAGACACATTTTTACTTTTCCAATTGCACTATATAATGTTTTATTATATAATAATCAATTGAATCTTTCATTGACCCCGCCATAAACTGTCAAGTTCCACGTAATCTTATCAAGTGCGATGGAGCAGATAACTCCTAACAGGACACTCTTCACTTATAGTGACGGTGTACACAAGAAAAGCGCATTATAATAATTAAACAGCTGTTTAATTAGTATAAGACACCCTTTTCACGTATACGTTATTACGAGAAACAACAAGTATAAGGAAATGAATATAGCTGGAGTTATTGTATTACTACCATTGACAATCCTATATTCGCAAACAAAAATATTTCATGTCATTTTATGCTAGTAATTGTAGCATTTAATTTGAAACTAGCTGATCCGCGTAACTGCGCTCCCGTAGCATAATGTTATACATATAGCCTATAAAATATAGCTTATGTTACTAAACTTCGAATAGTGAAAAAATGTTTAAAATCGGTCCAATAGTTTTTGAGCCTATTCATTACAAACAAACAAAGTTCTTTCCTCTTTATAATATTAGAGTGGATAAAAAAATATTAATAAGTGTTCAGTTTTTTCACGAGTATTATATATTTAACTTGAGTACAACAATGTATATTTATTTAAACACTTATATGAACATTAAATGTTAATGAATAATTAAATAACAAATTAATTGTTATTTCAGTGTGCGTGAAATCTTATATTCGAAAGTAAAACGCTAACAAGATTCAACTGTGAAGATAGCTAACTAATCTAGCCTTCCTTATTGCTGTGAAATGTTCCCTTCATGTCCAATTATATTGTGATTTAAACAACTTGTTAATTTTGTTATTCGTGATTTTCTCTCCTTTATTCGTTTACTAGCTGTGTCCCGTGGTTTTACTCACGTAGTAAAGCAACTAAAACATTTTTCGAAGCTACACGGATCTGCTAAACATACTGACACTAGTACATATTACAAAGTTTGTGAAGATGTGTGTACATTTGTTTGTTGCTCCTTTACGCAAACGTTTTGTAAACCAATTGATAAAGATTCTGAATAACATATAGGACACATGTAATGCCGGAATTCCCACGGGATTAGAAGCGAGAGTAATTTTCCTTAAATAGCTTTTGAGTAAAATCTTGTAAACGTGACAATCACAAATTTTCTTATACAATACAAACATAAACTGTGTGTGTGTGCGAGTTTTTACATGTGTATGTAGAATTTTTATTTATCTATATCTATACTTATGTCGTGTTTGAATAATAAAAACGACTCACACGAATTAAATTAGATAAAAATCACTATAAGGTATTCCTTTGAAACAAATCTATTTCGACCGTTCTCTGAAAATCAATAAAATAATTCTGCGAATCCCTTCAGACACTCGAGGCTTAAGGTCATTGTAACATTCATTGACGCATTTCTTAGTATCGATACTTGTAAATCCCGAACGCTCTCAGTAATGTATATTAAATCAAGTTTATTTATAGATCGGATGAAAATGCGTTTCTCTCGAGATATGAAAGTTTAAGGAAACTCGTATCTCTGTCATCAACATAATTTATTTTAATTTACACTTATCATAACTGTGTCAAGTAGAATATGAAACATTTATTTTGTCATCATGTAATTGTTAATGTTTTAAAAAAAGAAATTAGACAATCGTTATGAAAAATTAAAGGGTTTGATTAATACATTTGAAAAAAAATAACCTTTGGGAAAGTGTCACTTACCTAAGTGCTATCTTAGTTCAATTTCAAAGATTAAGACACATAGTTGCATTTTTTAAAATTTCTATACAATAACTATATACTAGCAATTTCACTCGCATAAACTAAAAGACTCCTTTAGTCATGAACCTGTCTATAATACTCAAAAATTATTATTTTTTCCATCTGAAAGTTTAGGGTATTCATATTTACAAACAGACAAACTAGTGTAGATTTGATTCAATAGAATCATTCTTATGTTTACTTAATCTTCAATTCGAATCAACAATTGCATAATCAAAGTACAGGACAGTAAAACTAAAAATAGCTTTAATATCAGTAATACGTTCGTTATTATTGACATCGTAAAAGTAAAGGCGTAAAATTCAAACAAGGGCTATAAACATTGTGGGAAATGCAATAGCTTGCAACATGCTATGATATAACTGAACAAATGTTTATATGTAAAAACTTCCGTGTGTTTGCGGGAACTTGATTTTCAAGTCCACTCTACAATATAAACACTAATGAAATGAATACACTTTATTATTCACCCCATTAAAGTAATTAAACATGGAACATTGGGAAAAAAAATAGTAATCAAATAATATTATATAGAGGAAAACTTTGCTTGTTTATTTGTAATGAATAGGCTCAAAAACTACTGGACCGATTTTCAAAATTCTTTCACCATACGAAAGTTACATTATCCACGAGTAACATGGGTTATATTTTATAGGCTATACATATAACATTATGCTACGGGAGAGAAGCCGTATGGAATAGCTAGTATTAAATAAGGACATGATACTCAACGTATAGCTCTATGTCACGCTGTCACTATCAGTATAATGAAAAGAGAAAAGGATAGGATAATGAAGCAAATTCAAAGATGGGCAAGGATAGATAGCAAGATTGTTGGGATAGTCTTCGCCCAGTAAGATATTTAACAGTTGGAATTATTATGAACGATTGATAACTAAGCTCTGATTTTCAAAACCAATGATTATTAGGATTAAATAAATATTTTTTTGTTATGAAGTGCTATAACTTCATATAACTGTCTGTATTATTTCTTACTCATTAGACTTAATATTTAAATAACTGGCAGAGACTGTATTAAAGTAGTGTTTATTTGGAGTCTTCATTTAAACATAAAACTTATTAATCGTCCGGACCCGAAAAAGTACAATTTTCGACGTACTTAAATGTACATACTCCATTTAATATCAACTTTTTTGAACCCAAAATGTCACTCAAGTTCATTGACCATCGCAAATAACCAGGAAGCCAAAACCGCGAATGTCAACTGACCACAGAGTATAAAACGGTGGCACGGTGTAAGTTCTGCTAAGTGACGTGGAAAGTATGGTGTCAAGTTCACGTACCTAATGTATGAAATAATGTATGAAGATCGGGATAAAAAGTATGTTTTATAAATAAATATTTTGTTTTACTTTTTGTACGAAATTTGACGAAATTTGCTGTTCATTTTTTGTATCACATATGAACAAAGATTGCATTTATTAATATTAATTTTTTAATTAATAATTCAGAGAAGGTTTTCTTTTATATCACATTAATTTTAAAAAGATAGACGTTATGAAACGTTTAATATCTGAACATCAGGAAAGAAAGATAAACTATCCGTAAAAAAGAAAAGGCCTTCCTAGTACGTAAAAGATTGAATCCCTTTAACCCGGTTTTTCTTAATGTTCACGGATGCGATCTCAAAGAAAACATCCACCTTATACGCGATAATAACCCAAGAAAGAGGTCTTAGCAGAAAAGACGACGATTTTCTTCAAACGCAGTACACTGCTCTACACATTCTACTATTCTTAACATTGGTGATATAAAACCAGCAATGGAATACATCAAGTTCAAATCATAGTATGTGGAAGACAACAAAGGTAGACGGTAATGAGTGGCCTGATGTTTCACGTATTGCTAATTGGCGGTTGGCTTTTTGTAAGATATGTGCGAGTGAAAACCTTTACTAAGAAATTTTTCTAGCTTGAAAAGCCTTTAGCGGATATGCAGATGTGGAATAGAAAAGTGTTTATTATTCATGGAAATGCACCTGGAGATTTCATACTACTCTGAACTTACGCATATTTTTATCAAAATTATTTCTTTCTTTCAGGCCAGTAGACAACCTAATTCTTTAGCATTGTTGTAATGCAGTTTAGATTAAGCTTGAGCCCCTAAGCTTACCAACTTACCATCAGATGTAACTAACGGCCGTTTTCAATGATGTACCAAAGATTATGGATAGATTATTATCTCAGATTATGACGTTAGATAGACACAAGTGTTAGGCCAAGTCTTTCCGTCGATAGCATATTGAAATCAAAGTAAGTGCAAATAGCTAGCTAGATTTGTCTGACTCTAGTAAGGAAAACAATTGATAAATAGATATTGAAAACGGCCGTAAGGCTACTCAGAAATTAAAAGTAAAATAAACAAAAAAGGTTCCTGCTTCGGAGAAAAATCTTGAGAGTTTTCGAAGAAACTGATTACAACTTATTCAGATTTTTTTTAGAAAAATACCATATGTTTTGACCTGGGATTCAAATCGAATTCTTTGAATCACGAGCCAAACAACCATTATACCACTGAGTCAGGGCCTATATATTATGTAGGTCCGCAATGGATCTTGTTCGCTAACAAGTTGTGACAAGGCGTGGAGAGTAATTGGATTGTATCGCTGGCTATCGCCATTATAACGTGCTGTGGGGGGATTTTCCGCTCTATTTTCATAGTATTTTTATTATTTACGAGAAAAAATTGGGCAAAAGAACATAATAAAATAATAATTAAACTTTCTTTATTTCCCTTCTACGATATAAGTAATTGTAACCTATTCACATTATTTCTATTCGACAAGAACCCCTATTTGAGTAAAGGCCTCCTCCTATCCAATCCATGATTTTCGTTCCTTAGCCAAACCTAAACAGTTTTGCCCTCCTACAACCACGATGTCAAAGCCCAAACAAGAGGGGTAAAAGAACATAGCTGATGTTTAATCATTACTATCCATAAATACTTAAATCAAATCAATAGTTTTCTATTTAATATAAGCGGTAATAATCGTCAATTGTTTTGGAACTTCCATCAAGTCGAAATGTTGATTCTTCTGAGAAGATCTCTCTTTTAATCCATATATTCCCTTTAGACTAACAAGCTAAAATCTAAGGTTTAATCTAATCAATTAATAGATTTTACTTAGGTCTGTAATACGTACAGGGTGTCCCGTAATGAGTGAAGCATCTCTTGGGGGATGATAGCTGAGCTAATAATCTATCAAAAAAACCCAATATAGATCATACGAAAATATCACTGTTTTTGAGATATTGGAGATTTTGTAGTCTTTCAAAAATGTTCAACTCGCCCAATGTTTCATATTACTGTGGCCGTAATTCTTATTTGTTTTTCATAATGTTTTTTCTAAGTTTTCTCTATGTGTTGCTTTCTTGGATACATGCATTAGATATTAATAGAAATATCAGACAACGGAAGGAAAAAAATATTTATTTCAAATTTAGTATAGAGTAAAATTTTGAGGTCAGATTTGATAGTCTGTGTTTAAAAAAAATGTACTACACTGAGACGGTCAGTGAACTTAAAAACTTCTGTATTTAATACCAATTTCAAAATGGTATAAAAATTATGGATTTTCCCTATAGCAAAAAAAATATTTCAATTTGAAATCAATTTGGGACCTATTTTAATGATACGTCCAGGATGATACTTGCTATGAAATGTTATTTTTTTTACATGAAAAATAAAACTAAATGTTATTATAGGTCAATATTAATAAGAATTCATAATTTGATATGTGATGTATTGTGTATAAATGCATAAATCTTCATGAAATTTAATGTCCACTTTTATCATATGCCATTACAATATTCTCCCATTTCTTTTATTCTCTAATCTTTATCTATGAAAATATTATTTTAAAAATTTAAAATAAATCTAAAAGTAAAACAATTACTTTTGTGCCAAATTTTAACTATGGTGGCCAAACTTTTCAGAGACTAACCAACCTCGCGTGAGTTTTCCGCGTCCATAATTATTGGTCTATCGAACTGATGATAGGTGTAGTGGGAGCTGAATTCAAATTTCCAGCTATTTCCATGGTAGAATGTGGCACACCATGTAAAATCAAAGGTTTACAACGGTATAGTACAATTACGGTTCTGTTAAATTTTTCTGAAAATGTATGCATTTATATACATAACATTTCAAGTTACAGATTATGTATTTTTATTAATATTGACCGATAATAACATTTAATTTTATTTTTCATGTAAAAAAAATAACATTTCATACTAAGTATCATCCTGGACGTATCATTAAAATAGATCCCAAATTGATTTCAAATTGCAATATTTTTTTGGCTATAGGGAAAATCCATAAGTTTTATACCATTTTGAAATTGGTATTAAATTCAGAAGTTTTTAAGTTCACTGACCGTCTCAGTGTAGTACATATTTTTTTAACCACAGACTATCAAATCGGACCTCAAAATTTTACTCTATACTAAATTTGAAATAAATATTCTTTTTCTTTCGTTGTCCGATATTTCTTTTGATATCTAATGCATTTATTCAAGAAAGCAACTCATAAAGAAAACTTAGTAAAAAATTATGAAAAACAAATAAGAATTACACAGTAATATAAAACATTGGATGAGGTCAACATTTTTGAAAAAACTACAAAATCTTCAATATCTCAAAAACAGCGATATTTTCGTATGACCTATATTGGGTTTTTTTGATAGATTATTAGCTCAGCTATTATCCCCCAAGAGATGCTTCACTCATTACGGGACACCCTGTATATATGTATTGCAGCTTAAACCGTGACAAACAGTTTAAGCTGTTATTCCTGGACTAAGATCAACAGTTTAATCTTAATCATGGTTTAAACTGCAATTGATATTACGGGTGTTAGAAGAAGAGTTGTCATGTCAATCAATATAATTATTAAAATTCACGCAGCAAAGTACTTACATAAAGAACGATAAAACAACCATAACCAAAGCCGCAGTATTCATAAATATTCCAGTATACAGCAAAGTCATAAAACATTTTATATAACCGTTTGGAATATTTGAAAAATGTACACGTGAATTGCATTTGAATAAATTGAATATCACATTACAGTGAAATACTTAGGTCTTAGACTATTATGGAATACGATCTTATAAGCCTATGATCTTAGCCTGGTATGGAAGCTTATCCACTTATGCCATAGATTCTTTATAATATGTGGTTATAAAAAGGATTGCAAGATGATTGGATTATGCTTTGTTTGTTAATAAATATAACTTTTAGTCCTATTGAAAATATAGGGTAAAAAACTGGCTTCTTAAAAGGCCTGAATTTCTAGGCATTCCTCTTCTGATATATTGTTGTCCTTTAATTCTTTTATGATCTCCTCTCTTCTACGACTGAGAAAAGTGTGGGCCTTCGCAAAAACGTACTATCTATCTAGGTGCAGCTGTACTCTCCTACACAATTCTTCAAACGTTACTAGTTCATGGGCATGGTGATCCTTTATTTTCAGAGATATTATAAAACATTACTTTATGGACATTTTGTGGACCTACAAAACAGGAAGGATTGGAAGAGGGAAAGGGAGGCCTTTGCCCAGCATTGGGACATTACAGGCTCAAAATAAATAAATAATTATGGACATTTAACATTCACGTTGATCACTTATCATACGCGTGATCAACATCACTCTGCAATTCAATAAATCCCCTCCTTGAATCCTTTCTTGTCACACTCTTCCAGCCATTAAATCCACACGTTTCCAAACTTACATAAGAAACAAAACGTGAAAACTGCGACACCTCACGTGTCGGGCCCGTCACGTTCCCGGCCAATTACATAAACCGACTACCGGATCGGACCACGTGCGCGAGGGTTCTGATGACATGATTGGAGTCTAAGAAAACTCAAGGGATTATGTCACATATCGAGAACCGTGCGCTGTTTGATGGAGTTTTTCTGGAGAAACTGTGCCATCTAGAAACGTCGATGCTAACTGCATTGTCGTGATTGAAAATATATCAAGCTTAAAGTAGGCTAAAGAAACAGAAGGGCATTTTCAATAGGTACAAAATTTACAATGAAGCCAGTAAGTAAGAACATTTTGGTCACATCCTAGTGATAGCTGTTCATGGGAGTCATCTAAGATCAGGATATGCACATTTTTGAGACATGTTTGCGATTTTAAGATTATTCCACATCTTAGAAACAGTTTCCTCAACTATAACACAATGCTTTAGATAATTTTGATTGCCTAGACGCAATGTTTACTTCAAGGCACGTAAAGCCGTAGGTCGTGCGCCTGATCTCTCACCGGTTGTATCGGTCTGCTATCCCATCAGATTCTGAGAGTCAAGGAATAGACAGTGCACCTGTATTGTGCACATACTAGTGCACAATAATATCTCCTGCGTACCTAGCTGATCTCTGTTGAGATTGCCCACCATGAACGCTATAAGTCGGGGAGGTATTATTTTTCTCCTCTCCCTTGAAAATACCGTAATAAATTTTGCTTGGTACAACAACATTTTATATTAATGGATATTGACATTGCGTGACCCATATCCACATTTCACGCAGGATAACAATACGAATTAGAAAGTCATATTGCGTATAATTTACGATCGTACGTTTTATGTCGTCCACTCAGGGGGCCACATGTCCAAACACGCCTCAAGCAATAAGTTTACGAGATAATTTATTTGTTCAATTGTAAAACAATAAACTCAATTGCTTGTATTGGTTACATTCCTGAATTGGATCGCTGTTTTTTATGCGGTTAATTAATTAAGGCTTTGTCTTTTTGGAGTCGGAATGCTTTGGAGAATACGCAAGCGAATGTTTCTAGGTTTTTCCAATGCCTGAAAACCCACTTTAAATATCCACCTGATCCACAAAAATGCACCCTTACCATTCCGGTTGGACAGCTAGTAAATTTACAACTAAGATGACGTCACATTATGGCCGATAGCGTTTTTGACGTTACAAGTTTAATGATAAACACAGATATTTTTGATTTGAACTTTTAAAAAAATCATACGATGTTAAAGATTAAAATCAATTAAGTATGTTTTTGTAGACTAATAACTGTAGAAAATATTAATTTAATATGGAAATTTAGACGTTTTGACCTATTTTTCAAGAAAGGTTTTTATCAGTTGATTGTTATTTTATAAAGCCAAAAAATCGTAAAATCTTTATCTTTCTCCTGCCCTTATACCACTAGGTGGGGTCGGCACAACATGTATATTCGGCGAATAATTTTCGTAAAATGAAAGTAAAACCTCTATAAAAAGTTTCTATATATTACAAAGAGGTAAGGAACTATTCATCAAGTATAACCGTCACCTCCATCCTTCAAGCCGGTTGTCATGGCAACGTGTATGTTATATCGAGACATCGATTCCCATCCGATCATATAATCGATATCATCGCATTAACATTCCCCTCACCGATCCACGGTAATGAGCGAACGATTATAATTTCTGCGCTTTACACTTTACGATATTTTTATTTTTTTAATATTATGGTTTAAATCAACAATAATTATTTGTAAGAATAAATTAATGATATAAAAAACACCATGTAGGAGTAGCGTGCTTATTTTTTTTTAATTGCTACCAAAAAACTTGTTGTTTTTCCATTAATATCAGTGCAAAAAGTAATGTAAAGTTACAAACATGTTATTCAATATTTCTCAAAACTAGTGTCACCTTCTGTTAATTGTTAATAATCTAGCTTCACATAAAACATCTCAACAAGTCTTGTACATTTGCTTTCAGGAACTCCTATAATACTCTTAAAAATAGTGTGTCTATTTAACACACTACAGTCATAACACATTCCAATATTGCTATATCGTACTCAGATCGTATCGTTACCGAATCGTGTGCTATAAAACTTTTAATATAAAGATGTAGCCTATCGATATGAGAGTAATTCCTGTACGCGGTAATGATAGCTGGGGGCGTTAAAACTGCGTAAAATTTAAACACGTAGAAATTGTAGGTTAAGTTATGTACTTTTTGATTTTGTAAAGCATTTACAACATGATATAATCCCCTAATATTCCCAAAGGTTCAAACACGTTAAGGTGGTCACCGACAAGGCTAACGCCGTGTTTCAGATCCATTACACAATCTTTCATACCCATTTAAATATCGTGGATTGATTGACACGATATCTAAATATCGCATCGTCTCGTCGTGTCGCATGCTATAAAACTGTCTATATAAAGATGTAGTCTGTCGATATGAGAGTAATTTCCGCGCTCAGTAATGATCGCTAGAGGCGTTAAAACTGCGTACAATTTTTAATAACAGGTAATGATGACATATAGCCGTTTAAAGCTTTTAACATTTAAATTGATTTTTAAAAGCGTTATTAAAGGTATTTATAATGAAGTTTGAATTTTTTATGTTATTTAATAGGTAAAAGTTTGGTTAAAAAGAAACTTGTGAATAGTATTGGTGTTGTCGATTTTTATCTCTGTAAAGAATTTATTATTATTTTTTTAGAATTAACCGTTACCATTAGCATGTGGATTAACCTTTAATTTAATTACTACACTTATGACTGTAAGATTTATGTATATTTTTATCATCCAAGCATAGTGTAAGTAATTGTTGGTTGACCTAAAATAAATAAATTTATCTGATGACCCGAGAGGTGCAATGGATATGGCAATGGTCTATTGCGCTGGAGGGTGTGGGTTCGATCCCCACAAGTAGAAAATTATGTGATGAACATTGTAATATTCTACTATCTGAGTGTTATAAGTTTCCCACGAGTAGAAAATTATTATGTGATGAACATTGTAATATTCTACTATCTGGGTATTATAAGTTCCCCACGAGTAGAAAATTATTATGTGATGAACATTGTAATATTCTACTCTCGCGGTGTTACGTCTTAAGTGAAAATGGACAGTAATTGTAAACTATGTTTACTTGAAATCAATGCCTAAAATTAGCAGAGGATAGCAAAACTATCATCACACGCCATTAGATGCAAACAGGCAGTAAAATCTATAAATAACTTACGCTGTTTACCCTCACAATCCTATCAGCTTGGATGAAAAGCAGATATTTGTAAATTGCCAAAACCCCGTTGGATATACCTTTTTAAATAAATAGAAGAAATTTGAATTTAAAAACCTTATTTGCTTTAATATTTGACGAGATATACGCTTCTAGATTCAAAAATTACATATGATGCGTTTTTTCTTGCAAATTTAAAAATCTTGAATATTTCTTAGTCAACGCGATCAAAACTATGGTGGAAAGACAATCGTTAGATATTAATGTCTGGTTTATTAGAAGTTTGCAAAACTTTTAGATGCAAACAGATTTTCGTAATCTATATATAGAAACTAAAAGATATACTGTTTAGCCTAATATTCATGTCAGCTTTGATGAGAAGATGTATACAGATTGCAAAAATACACGCATATATGATAGACAATACATGACTTTATTTCGATAAAGAATGTTTTTAATTGAATAATTAAACCTTCATTTGTTAAATCTGAAGTTCTGAAGTGCTGACGTTTTTTGCAAAAAAAAATATTTAAACAAAATTATGCAAACAATGTTATTTAGAAGGAATTTTGTGTTTTAAAGTTTGCTTTAGTTTTATATAAAACGATAGTTAATAAAACAGAATTTAGATGTAACTTTTTGTGTCATTTTTACACGAAAATTCTTATAAAAAATAACTAAAAAAATAATATCTTTAAAACCGTATTTTAAACCGTTATAAATAGACATTTCGAAAATGTATCATGAACTTACGATGAAAACAGATGTTAAAACCATATTTTAAACCGATAAAAATAGGCAATCCGAAAATGTTTATCGTAACAATCGTGTCAGGTCTGATGAGGAGCAGATATTTATACCGATTGCAAAAATACACAGTCGAGCTGCCAAGTGTCAATAACCTGAACTATGTGCCTAGTTTTAATTAGGGTTCCGTGTAAAAATTAATTAAAATGTAAAGACATAAATTTTTGTATTGTTTGTTAATTTTTTTGTTTAGAGAAAAACACATTTTTACTGTTCAAATTCTACTATTATTATGAATTTAAATTACTACATTATTCACAATTCGTTTCGAATATCATCGTCGATGATGATAAATAATAGACATTATATTATAATGGAATTGTACATCACAATTCCATTAAGCAACAGTACAAAGTATTTGATAGTTTTGTTAACAAATTCCGAAATTAGTTTGACAAATATATGAGCTTTGTTTAGATTATTTTATGCATTTTAACAGTGAAATTCTTACGCTTATCTAATTCTTAATTCTTTTTAATATAGTAAGGTCAGTGAGCCATCGTTAATTATACCAACAAAAAAAATTGTAACTAAAAATAAGTTAAACAATATCGTATATGCAGAGAATATAAGCTGCCAGCTCTAGATCATTAATAAGAAATCAACCCGAATTGATAACACCCATGTTTCTTTGGAAAGATTTTTACCAACCATAATTACAGCCATAATTTGAGTCCCTCAAGGCAGTGTCCTCGGGCCTAGCCTTTTTTTAGCTTATTTAAATGATCTGTGTCGCATCCAA
>LQNK01002372.1:106132-149818 GCA_001586405.1 Phoebis sennae | reverse complement strand
GAAAAAGAGTAAAAATAAATGTTTAAGTGTTTGCAGCAGATTCAGGTAAGTTATAAATAGCTACGGAACCCGCCCACTAATTTAAGACGCACCGTTGTCCAATTTATTTTTACAAGCGCGTGCGTAGTTAAAAATATTTAGTTCAATGTACATTGGTATTGTGTACTTGCACGTGATTTTTCCTGAAATTAAAGTAGGTTGGATTTATTGCCTTTAGAATAAATTAAAATAAATATTTTGGAACATACGTAAAACACGATTTCTGTTTGTATAAACAAGGCAAAATCGCAATCTTTTTCAGAACATATATTTTCTTGTTTAGTTTTTAGTTTTTGGCCTTTATTTTTTGAGGATTAATGATGGGAAATTGGGAGAGGAATAGAATAGGATTAGAACAGGTCTCCGGGCTCCCAGACTCAGTGCAACACTGTTTCACGCTGATCTTCTGCTGAGAGGTGGAAATAACACCGCACCGGTGCGAGCTTGGTCCGATCGTGTAATGCTCGGCTCCTTTTCTTATTGCTGAAGATGTATACAGCAGAATGACTTTAATAACTTATGACTTCTTTGACTAACGCAATCAATAATCATTGAGTCTAAGGCACAATATTAACCATACATCGTTTTCATTTTTTATAAGTATTGATAGAAAAAAAAATCTTTAATGAAATATATCTTAAAAGTACTCGAAAAAAAAAGCCGAAACAATATTTTACACTTCAAACATCAAACAATACAAATGAATAAAACTTTAAAGGTAGCTCGTAAAACTCAGTCGCTGCTGCATTCATTGCACCAGAAACCCTTCAGCATTTGTTTACAAAATATTTAGAGATTAACTCTTTCAAATCGCCCGTTAATTGTGACGTAAATTTAACGTTTTTATCGCTGTTCCACAGATGGTTTATATTGTGAAATAAGATATTTTTACAGTTTTATTATAGAACGGCGTCTTATAGACTTTGATAGTGAAATATTTCTTTATAATTTGGACAGGGCAAACTCACACTGCAGTATTTCAAATGATACTCTTTTATTTCATACGTAGACTTATAATACTCTTTTGTTTTAAACGTAGTGGAGATAAGAAAGGATTGGTGTGGCGAAGTAGGAAAAACAAAACAGGTGTGCGTAAAGAGTAAAGGTTTATCGTTTCAAATAATGAAAAACAATTTTTACCTTCATTATAATGCGTATTTTCACATAAAATAAATAAAGGACATAGTATACTTTATATCCCGGAAATCACATTTACACTTAATGAACTGCGTTTAAAATACTTTAAAAAGTATTTTTATTCAATTTAAATCATTGTATCATAGATTCGTCATTCACGAATTAGTATTTCAGTACTAATTCGCTCATCTCGAACGCAAATATGCAACATTGGTATTTCAATACAGCGGGAAAATGTTTTTCTTCGTTATTTATAAGTCTGTTTCCAACAAAATTTCGAGGAAGCAAATGTTTGAAGTCACGGAACGTCCATCAACTTGACGTATTGAAAAGTGATACTTATACAAAATGCGACGTTCGTTTAAAATTGCTCTCCCTTTTGTTTCCCTTAAAATATCTTAGGGTTGCCATGGCAACAGTATTTATTTTAATATATATATATTACGTGTCACAGTGTTTGTCCGCGATGGACTTCTAAACTACTTGATCGATTTTAACCAAATTTTACACACCGTGTGCAGGTTGATCCAATTTAAAAAATATGATAATAGTCCACGCGTCCACAAAGCCTCGGGCGGAAAGCTAGCACATAATAAAAAAAATTAATACTGTCAAATGTCAATCATTTCCTAAGGTTTTAAGGGAGTAGGTAATCATCTTCTGGTAGCTTTTTTTCTGTTTTAAAGGCAAACAAACTGGTACAGATTCACAAATATATAATATTATTTATTAAAATATAATTATCACCTGGTGATCAAATGGGTGAAGGTCATATTATTAGACTCTGTATACCTTTTTACGTACTTGATGAAATCACGCGATTTCAGGAGTACGAAAGCATAGTAAGAATATATGGAGAGAGAATTATCGATCGTTGAGAGACCACTGTTTTTCTGTTCAGAAAAAACTTGCTTGCGTTGTCATTAAAATTATGCCCTAAATATAAGTTTTAATTTTTTTTGTTAAATTTTTTTTTTTTTTTTATATGGCAGAGCAAGCAAAGGAGCAAGTGGGTCACCTGATGTTAAGTGATCACCGCCGCTCATGAACACCTGTAACACCAGGAGTGTCGCAGTTTCTCATAAGTGAACTATTTTGTACACATATTTGTATAATGTTCTTAGAGAAATAAAGTTCTTTAAACCTTAAGGTCATAATCTAACCTTCGTCGAGTTCCTTGTGACCCTACATCAAAACTAAATCATCAATTCCGTATTTTACGACGACAACGTCATAAATACTAGGTAGGTCACGATATGGTTTAAAATAATCGCACAACTGACATTGGCCTGATTCTCTGAGGTCTTGCTTTTATGAACGTTGGCTAGGTACAGCTATGATATAAAAAAGAAAAAAAAATGTTTTAAAAAAAATTATGACAATAAAAATGTGAGATTCTTACGAAAATTCCAATCTTTGTTTTATTAGGAAACTTTTTATATTTTCACGGGTTTTGTAAGTTTTTGCGAAAAAAAGGAAGATCATTTCTGATTGATTTAATAAAAATTTATTTTGAACTTTGGCAAAATTAAATGTTATATCATCAATCATCAAAAAATAAATATTAACAATGTATCTGAAACTTATAAACATTAAAAAAGTGCATACAAAACTTATAAAATCATACATACACCCTAATTTATAATATAGTAATCTCCCCTAGTTTCACACTAAGTACAATTTCCAAAAATACCCTCATAATGTATTCTGTTTATTTTATATTCTACGAATATATCTGTCATTCAGAACTTCTATAACTAATGTTAAAACCACGGCAGATAAGAATTTTATACATATATTTTTATTAAACTAACTTTTTATCATAAAACATTCCGTTCATCCCATTTTCCGTCTGCAAAGAGTTTGAATAGAAAATCCGTTATCTAGAAAAAGTTTCTGAACACAATACGCATATATCACTATTGTTAAATGTTCCCAGATGTGCTTCGCATGTTTTTAGTTCATTTATACCGTTCACTGACTGTTGAGTAGAGGTATCAATGTACATATATCTATAAGAAATTATTCATTACGAAGATACGTATTTATATAAATCAATCTTTTTTCTTGCAAGCGAATAAATGCAGATAATAATGTTTATCGGTAATTTTTCCTAGTATGTCACTAAATAGAGACGTATTGATTTACATCGAGATATTTTTTTTCTGTATATCAATCGAATAAACGCAGTTAATGACATGTATTGGTAAATTTATCTACTATAAAGGTCATACAATAGAGACTTATTGATTTAATCGAGATTTTGTTCTGTATTGTAATCGAATAATGTAGAGAAAATGTTTTTTAAGTAAGTATTCTGGTGTGGGTCATGAAATAGTAAATTCATCACCACCCTTGAATTACATGAAACGCAAATATTACCTATTTTTCTGGTCTTAACACAGAGGTTTGAGGAAATAGTTGTTGGTAAAAATTAAGAACACATCAAGTATGTTTAGAAAATAGATATAGATCTTATACTAGAAGAAAATGGTGTTAAAATATTTTGGATTCACACCAATCTTTAGTACAATGATGATATTTTCCTATGCGAACTTAGTTCAAGACGAAGATGAATAAAATAGTTAATAATCATTGCTAGTTATTAGAATAAAAATTCTACCATCAACTTTGCAGTAGACCCATAATTTATTTTAATTCAAACTGAACAATGGTTTATTTCTTTGCCTATATAATATCGTCATTGTTTTATCTCTTTGTGGTTTCTAATCAAAATATTGAATGCATTAGAATTGTTTGAAAATACTAATGTTAGAATTAGAACTCGGACGCGCAACGACCTAAATAATTAGTGCTAATATAAACCTAGGTTCCAGATGGCAGTGTGACGAAGTTCCAGCATAAGCTTAGATATTAATATTGAAAAATACTTAAGTTGGACTACATACCTTAATCTGTAAACTCATAGTTTACAGATTAAGGTATGTAGTCCAACTTAAGTATTAATTATTTATTATTAAGAACTTTATAAAGAACTTTATAACGGATTTTAAAGGATTTTTTATATTGTAAGCGACGTTTTGTAAACGTGACGTTTTGTAATTTTTAACCTTAAGAGAAAACGTGATATGGAATACATTCAGAAGTTTAAAGTTACTAAAATTGTTAGCAAAATCTGCAATTTATTTATCCTTATTTCTGGCTTGTAACATGCACAAAATTAGTTAAAAAGTATTTCAATTTCAAATACACGGACATAAAAAGGGTGGAGAATTTTACTATCTCTTGTTTAGGAAAGGTTTGTTTTTTCAATAGCTTAGTTCAATCCCTTTAGAAAACTTTTAAATGCTTCAGGAAGAATTATCTAGCTGCTTAGAATCAATCTTTCTAAAGAGCTAGTTTTAGATACGTTTGAAATTATTTATTTTAAATCCATTTCATGAGAAGTATCAGTCTTTTGTTTTATTCTAAGTCCACATTTTTCACCAACGACAATACCTGGTCATTATGCCTGGTTCCTATAAACGGCGGCACGTCATAATATAACATATACGAATCGTTTTCATTAACGAGCGGTTATAATCAACCAATCGGAACCAAGCTTTGGTAGTCATGTTAACACCACGTATATCATACGCTTAAGACTTACGCCTAGTAGGATATTGTACTGTCCGTAAGTAAAACGGCTCGTTTTATTTTATTGGAACTGGGCGTAAATCAATCTTTGACCTCTCGATATCCCTTACTACTGAAATAACAAGGCGGTCATTGTACTATTTACATGTTTTTCCTCAATAACAGCTTGGCCGAAACTTTTAGATCCATATATTATATGTTGCAGTGTTCCACATTCCTTACCATAGTGCGTCATTATTACTCTATGAACAAAAATATCTGTGTACATTTAACAGTCACCGAAATATTGGTACAGCAACTACAATATTTATAGCTCTGCAGTGTTTTGCGGTCTATCATTGATAACGATCACCTCTTGTCGTTTGTTATTTATTTACTTATTTATTAAATTTTGGAGGAACGGTTTCCCAGTAATAACTCTGAAACAATTTTAATAGACATTAAAAATTAAACTTATTACTAATGTATAAGGTTAAAACTAAAAGATCGTGTGTTCGATTATCGGTAATGACTTTAAACTTTAGGTGTAGAATCCCTCCTCCTACTAATATTTTAAATGTGAAAGTTAAAATATTTGAATCTTAATCACTAGGATATATGTATACGAGTCACTATAGGCTACAAGCTGGATTACGTGATAGATCTTTTATTGTACCACTATCTGCGCCCCACGGCTTTGCTCCCGTGGGAATATCGGGATGATGCATAGCCTATAGCCTTTCTCAATAAATGGGCTATCTAACACTTAAACAATTTTTCAAATCGGTCCAGTACTTCCTGAGGTTATCGCGTTCAAACAAACAAACTCTTCAGCTTTATAATATTAGTATAGATGAACCCTGAATTATTTTTAAGTATATAACGCGTAATAAATGGGGTAACAAACAAATCAATTTTCGCATTTATAATATAGTATTGAGGATTTTATCATATAAATATATATAAAATATTGTTTGCTTATAAATATGTATATTAAAAACAAAAACTCAAATATTGCCGTGGCAAGTCAATACGATTGACCTTTTTAACTAAATTCCAAAAGTATGAAATACACCCGGAACGTTTATAACTTTGTATATTATTGTATCCAGATTTATCTTCAATTTCCCCTGACGTCAATCCTGTTTAATATTAATTTGTTGAAACAAGAATAGGAATGAAAATATTGTTAACCGATAATGTAAGCATTTCAGACTCATTCAACAATCACTTGTCGGTTTTGTTGAAATGACTCAAGATGTATGTCTATAATAATCTTTAAATAATTTATGCATTTAAAGAGACTTTGAATTTGACTCCTACTCTTTTAGACTTTGAATCCTTCCATTTTTTCAAAGTCAAAATCAAAACGTTTATTTTCCAAATTGGCCTCTTTCGAGGCGCTCTTAACGTCATATACATTTACATAATTAATATTTTTTTTATTATATGATATTTACGTTCTGTGATGTAAGCATTCTTTAAAGAACCATGTTTCGGCTATATTTTGTAAGGAGTAACAAAAACTTATATCTATAGTAAGTCAGAGACAAGCCTTACATCCCCCCGAATTGAAAAAACTCATGAAACTACTCATCAAAAGAAGCCTTTAATCAGGATTGATTTCATTGCACTAACAAATGCGTGGGATGTCAATAGCGTTCTATACGCATTATTTTATTTATGTATTTCGTATGGTGAACGGAGGCCCGAAGGCCTGTATTCCCAATCCACTCCTCTCCCAACTTCCCATCATTAATACTCTCCCTATCCCCTCCCCTTCCTTCTAGCTGGCATCTGCAATAATTTGATGTTGTAGATGTTCATGGGATGCAGTCATTCACTTAACATCAGGTGAACCGCATGCTCCTCTTGCCTACTCAAGATTAATGCCTTTTTGCTTGCTCTTGCTATCAGCAAAGCAAACCTTTATAAATTGTTTTATATAAGCAAATATTCTTGCTAAAGATCATGTGAACTTTTGTTACACTATTATATAAAACGTGTTAGCTCATAAAACACAAATGATCACCCATTTTCAATAACAATTCGATCATAATAATAACAGGCGTGACGTCAAATATTTTCATTCACATTGCATTTAATAACAATTTTCTATAACCCATTGTCTCGTGATCTCATTCATTGTCATTCTTAGTGCCTTATGTGTTCATTTTCATTAGATTATTTTCTTGCTACGCTTAGATTGGTCTAAATATTTACCAAGGAAAGTAAGATCTATTTACAGATAATCATTATTCAATTTAAATTATATGTATTTAAATGATAGAATGCTTTCCTACAAAGTCAAAAAGCCTTCTTTATTATTATTAACTAGACGCGCCCCACATTTTCACCCGCGTAATATCTGATCCAGTGGCAATTCCGGATTAAAGGTAGCCTAAATGTTATTCTAAACTCTTAGCTATATGTATACCAAGTTTCATCATAATCGGTTCAGTAGTTTTTGCGTGAAATAACAAATATAAAACACCTCTTATAAGACCATCAAAGCTTTACTAATACTTCTTATTATTTATGATATTCTGCACTATGTTTTTGTGTTATGTGCTTAAAATCCGATCGAAAGATTCCCTGGAAGAGATCGCTCTTTAGCGATAAGGCTTATAGCCCATACTTCATTAGTGTTTTATATTATACCTTAAATGTCCTATGTTTTGTACTTATGGTAAATAAAGTATATTGTATTGAACATCTATCAGTTATCTAGTTTCCAAAGTACAAGCTTTGCTTAGTTTTGGACTAGATGGCGTTGAGTTAAATGTCCAGGAACATTTTATTACAAATCCTGGTACTACGAGATTCATAGTCCCATAGTTGCAGGACAGTTTAATATAAGTACGTGTGACGTCAAATATTTTCATGCACTCGGCTACAATAACAGATGACTGTACCATTGTCTAGCGATCATCTCAGTTACTGTTCACACTTGTTAGTTGTATCTTGTGTTTTATCTTATTGCTGGCGTAGATCGACGCGTTATATTTGGGTAAGCTTTAGTTAGAAGCAATTTTTAGGTTATAAAAATCGATAGTTGTTATTTTCTTTGCGGTTTAATTTGTTTATGCTAATAGTTTTAAATGAAAAATTGGTGAGATTTAGAAATGTGCGTGGTTACATTTTCTTAAGGAGTGTTGTTTTGTCGGTTTTAAAAATTAAATATTACTTTATAGAGATATTTTCTTTTTATATATATTTTATTTATATATTTTCTTAAAAATTTTAATTGGAACATGTATATTATTTGTCTGGTTGTTTTGATCTTAGCTTGCTTTAATGAACTGTGATCTTAGGAGCGCTTAAAGTAATTTTAAAACTTTTGGAATGGTCTGAATTAAATTGCGAAGTTTCATTTAAGTTGAGACTAAGCTGTTAATAAATATACGATTACATTACACGGCTTAATTAAAAATTCTTTGAACTCTTTTTTAATATTTTTTATTTTATATTATGAAATACTGTTACCGGCGGCTTTGCTCGAGTGAAATTCAGTGGTGATAAAAAGTATTTAGGAATTTTTACGGTCATTACGGTTATAATAAAATAAAGATTTCTTCTTTAAAGAGTAGTGTAGAAAAATATTATTTACATTTATTTGAAGAAAAATATTATTTATTTGACAATTCTACTAAAAATACTTCATTGGTATTATAAATATTATTATAGTTACATTGTTATTCAAAACAAACAATTGTATCTTTGTTTATTTCATTATCATTAAACCCAAACATTTCTTTCCAGGTATCAAAGTGATGTCCACAAAAGTGTTAAGTGCAAAGTGCGGAAAGTGTAAAGTGCTTAGTGATGAGTGAGAAGATGACGAACATTACTCCGGAGACCAGGATCATGATGATGAGGTCTGATGACAGCAGGAAGGGATATAAGCGGCAGGTTAGTGAATATTTTTCTATTAATAAATGCGTAGTAAGATTACTGTACAAGCAAGAGACTTTATTATTGATCAATAATAATGGAAAGTAACTTTTTACCAATAAATAGAAACGGCTTTTTCACTCTAAGAAGTAAAAAAAATATTTTTTGTTGTAATCTATTCTTGGCTTTGATTATTTTTCGATTTTTTTACTGTAAAGAAATCGGTTCCATTTTATGGCAAAGAACACAACTTTATACAAAAAATGCCACATATAAACAAAGTAGATGTTAGGAGGTTTCTAGGTTTCTATAATTTAATACTAGCACAGATTTACATTATTTATAGAGTTAATAATTTTCATGTTCAAAACATAATGCCCTATTTGTTAAATTCGAACCCACACCTCTGCTACAAAATATGTTTTCTATCGACTGCGCCAATGAATATATTTCTATATAACTACATTTGTGACTAATTAATCAATTACAAAGACAATAGGAAACCATATAAATTGAGTCAATTGTGGAAAAATGTCTTCTTCTTCAAATACCATAAAAGTTTATTTGTTTTGTTTGTGCGCGCTATTCTTCGGAACAACCGGATAGATTTGGATTCTTTCTGAATATGACAGTCAGGTTAATGAAGACGGCGATAGGCTATCATAGCATAACGGTTTTTTATTATTTTAGGAGAAGGCTCTGGTATTTATAATAAACCTAAAATTACAAAAAAAAAAACGAAAACTACAGTAGCTCTATCTGTCTGTCTGTTCTTTACGTCTGAACCACGGAACCGATTTGGATGAAATTCTGTACCATTATAGTTTGCAATCCGAAAAAAGACATAGGCTTTTATCTCCAAAATTAAACGGGAACGGAACATATAAAACCAGAGGGGTCCAGCTCCTATTTGATATATTAAAATTATCTTAAACAGTTAGAAGAACGTGTGAACTACTAAGTGATCTATTTATAAGAGCGATAAAATATCAATAACTCAGTATTTCCCGTCAAAATAATAAAAACTTCAAAATTCTTTAATTAACTGCTAGTCAACTTAAAACCTTCCGCCCTACAACTAGGGCTATCACCCATACCTTTATATAAAATATTTTTGGCTAATAACAATTATTATTTTTTTATTCTAATTTCTGTAGGGGTATGAACATCTGCTAATGTTATTGTTATATTTAGGCACGGTTCTTATATTCGACGGAACGTCATAGTATAACAGATACGAATCATTTTTATTTACGACAATAATCAACCAATCGTAATATAGGTTTTGTATTTATGTTAATGCCACGTGTTTTATAGATACGCTTTTCACTTACGCCTAGTAGGATATTGTACTATCCGTAAGTAGGACTCGTTTTATTTTTATATGAACTGAGCATTAGTCTACTATAGGCGCATTTATCCTCCGCCAAGAGAAATTTATCAGAATTTGATCGGTTTTCGCTTATGAGTTTGTCATATAATCGATAAAACCATTTGGTTTATAAGATGAACCTGTCTATCATAAAGTTTTATTTTGTAATTCGAAGACATTGTTTAGATATTCAGCGCATACATACAAACGTTTCTGATAGATAGTAAAAAAGATGGCAGCCCTACCTACAAAATCGAAATACAACTGTAACATTAAAATTCAAATTCACTCATTAAAAATTGGCCCCTATTACACAGTGATACGGTATATAATCGTGTATATAACAGGTCTCAGAATATAAGTCACTGTGTCGTTCATTGATCCCAAATGTTTTCAGTCGCTTTTAGTTAATGTCGCTAGTGATGTTCTTCCGGGTACTTGTCGATGATTTATGACTGTACCCATGACAAAATAGATAGGAAAGTCAAACTCCATAGAAACGCGCAAAGCAACGCACACATTGACACCACTCACCGACACGGCATCTCGAGATACATCGGAACAGTGAGCCCGAATGTCATCCTTTCAAGTAGCGTCTGTGTATGTAATAGAAACGTAATTAAAGTGTATTTAAAACAACGCCATCTAGTCCCAAACTAAGCAAATCTTGTATTATGGAAACTAGATAACTGATACTTAAAGATACTTTTTTTTAAATGAACACCCAGACAGTAGAAAATTACAATGTGCATCATAGTTTAATTTTCTACTCCTGGGGATCGAACCCACACCCTCCAGCGCAATTGACCATTACTGTGTCCACTGCGCCAATCGGTATGACTTGTGTACTTAACTAATAATAATTTTATTTGCCAGTAACACGGTGTGAAGTGCATATTAACATTAATACAGAGTATTGTGAGACATGTGTGTCTCACCATAACTAATGACATGCAAATTGTTAAAACTTAACAACATTAAATCAAATGAGATTATAAAATCCAATTCCATTAAATTAGAACGAATCCAATTAATGATTATTAAATATAATGCCATTTTAAGTCATAAAATTCTATTCTATTTTGTGAAACCAAGACCAAGCTTTTTCATGAGACAATATTCTAAACGACTTTCCAAAAAAGAGGTTGTCAAATAGAGTCCTATTTCTTTAAAGCACTCATTAACATTTCTTGTCTTTTTCAATGCAATTGTGTGTTGTGTATCTTTTACTGAGAAGAAAATTCTTAACTGTCGCATAATAATATAATAAGGGACATGCAACATGCCATATCATCTAGCAAAGCTTAGTTTGGGACTAGTACTATAGAAATTGGATAAGTGATTGACATACTTAAACATACTTTTTTTGTAATACATACAAATTATACATTAACGAACACCTAGACAGTAGAAAATCAAAATACAAATAGACTGAAACCTTCCTGCAACAGCAAATAACAATAAATTATAACTGTCATATTAATATTGAAATCTATTTACAATAAACTATGCTTTAACACAATGAGATAAGGTATATTATCGTTTGTACAACAGGTGCCAAAATATAAGTCACTGTGTCGTTCGTTGATCCCAAATCGCGTTTAGATAATGTAACTAGTGATGTCTCCTTCCTGGCTCTTGTCGATGATTTATGACTGTTTACTACGATTTGTATGTGGGTCAAAGTCAAATACGTTTTTTTAATAGATTTTTTTTAAATAGAGTTTTTTTAATTTAGATGGGAAGTAAAGTTTGCCAAATTTTTCTTTACACATAATCTCAATAATCAATAAATCTCTCATTTATTAAATTGTAGTTTCATTGCAAATGTAAAAAACATCTTTTTAATTCTTCTTCAAATTGTTTTAATTTATAAGTTATATTCATATCTTTTAATATATTTAAGACTGTAAATAATAATAAATCAATATTTTTGTAAACTATTCTATTAAAACATTAACGTAATACGTTCACATTTTAATTATAAACCCATAAAATCCTGAATGCAAAAATTAAACTATGACTCACTTACTAATAATTACAATAATTTAGAGCTAGCCAATCCAAACATTTCAGAATTAATGACACATATAGCTTATTACCACAAACCATTCAACTAGCGAAACAGCGCACAAATCAGTGTAATCAAATCCTGTAATTAGGAATCTCATAAAATATGAAAATGATGGCTCCTAAATAGAAATAAATGACGTTTCGCGTCGACATAACAGTATATTAACAAAGCCCATTAACTTTACGGGCTTCCATTTTATTTAATGACTCGAATGAAGAGTATTTGTATGAACATTGTTTATGTCAAGACTTCAGTATACAAGATTACGCTTAGTTCATCATTCTTACTTCCAGGAAGTTATGGAAAGTGTATTTACCTTATTAAGAACTTTAACATGATTTCGAAAATTATAAATATATCTTTTTTTAAAGTTATAATATGTGCATATCGGCGTACTGGTTTATGCAATAAAAATTCGCTCAAACGTGGAATTTAAATGATTGTCTACTTACTTATTCTTATTATTATGGCGTATTTATATATAAAACATACATTGTTTTTGTTAATATGTATTAATTATGTATGTACATACTATAGATAGATAAACACCCACACAGTAAAAAATTACGATGTTCATCGCATCATAATTTTCTACTCGTGGGGATCGAACCCACACCCTCCAGCACAATAGACCATAAAAATTATTAAAAATATTAATTTTATCGATAACGCCCCCTCACTAGCGTTGTCACTGGAACACACTCAACATTGATCGATCCTAACAGGTACATCACTGTGTCACATATATCTTACAGATTCATTAATTTGACATATACACAACTTATTTATAGTTAGTAGGCCACTGAATCAGACTATATCTTTAAATAATTACTTCTTAAAAACCAAAAACGACAATTTAACGGGTTTAAATGCGATTTATTATTTACTACGTTCATTACCTGATGCATTTAAAAAATATCTAGAAATCTATATTATCAATATATCAAATTTGAAAGAAAAGACTTTAAAATCGGTTCAATATAATATTATTATGTGATTATAATTTTCTTCTGTATGTAAGAGTTTGTATGTATTTACAAAAAAAGTATGTTTAAGTATGTCCATCAGTTATCTAGTTTCCATAGTACAAGCTTTGCTTAGTTTGGGACTAGGGTTGTATTAAATGTCCAGGAATATTTATTTATTATATCTTTTTATTTATTTTGAGGCCTTTTCGCAGCAGTGGGACACAAATGGCTTAAAATAAAATATGAAATGAAATAAAATGAAATGCTTTATTTACCACCACATTAGTATATAAAAAAGACATTTTTTTCAACTACTACTTAATACTACATGAAGTTACAACATAGGGGGACAGAGGAAAAAAGAAAAAAGAAAAGTAGTAATATAATAAGACGACCCGATTGGCGCAGTGGTTCAGCAACGGTCTATTGCACCGGAGGGTGTGGGTTCGATCCCCACGAGCAGAAAATTATGATGTGATGAACATTGTAATTTTCTACTGTCTGGGTGTTAATTTATCTATAGGATGTATGTATTTACAAAAAAAAAGTATGTTTAAGTATGTCTATCAGTTATCTAGTATCCATAGTACAAGCTTTGCTTAGTTTGGGACTAGATAGCGTTGTGTTAAATGTCCAGGTATATGTATTTTTTTTAATATAAATAAAATAATAACTTTTTAGGTATTGAATTAAAGACTTTTTTTACACTATTTCCGCTATTTATTTAAAAACATTATTTAATTACAAGATGATTTCATTGTTTAATCTGTTATTTTCGTGACGTATTTATGCTGTGACATCGAATTTACTACCCACATTTTTTTTTATTTTTTGATTTGTTTACTACCTGATGATGAATTCTCGAAACCGGTTGTAATTAAATAATGTTTTTAAATAAATATTGGAAATAGTGTAAAAAAGTCTTTAATTCAATACTTAAAATGCATTTCCACCAAGAAGTCACAATACAATCTATCAATTATATTTTTTGTAGGTGTTGGCAGCCCTAGCCGTGTCGTTGGGTCCGTTCGCGGCGGGCCTCAGCAAGGGCTACATGTCGCCGGCCATCGCGTCCATGCAGGAGGCGCGGTTACATGGCGGCTTCACTGTCACCGACCAGCAGGCTAGCTGGATCGCCAGTTTGAGCTTATTGGGTAAGTTAATATACTATAGTATAGTCAGTGTTCTTGGATCGCTTTCAGTAGTTATGTTACAACGGGCAAGCGGGCATGCGGTTCTGATATTAAGTGCCCAACCGCAGCCCATGAATATCTAATCAAAGTGTCGCTTCCTTTCTTGAGAGAGAATAAGAACAGGATGGGAGAAGAATGGGATGGGATGGGCACCCGCTTACCATACAAAACACAGTGCAATACTGCTTCATGCCGATCTTCTGCTGGGGAGTACTTACACCGTTGCGAGCTTGGCCCAAACGTGTTCTCGGCTCCCACTCTTTTATTGCTGAAGATGTTATGCAGCAGACTTACCCTTTGTCGCCTCTTACCATCAATTCTAACCCGTTGCTACACCAGTAAAAAAAATGAGCAAAAAATCTATTAATACATTATTTATCCCAACTCACAATGCATCTAAAGTAAATTTTTAACTTCCTGTCTGACCAAAGCAAAGAATATGTATCGCCACAATTCCTAAAAAGGGCATACAAAAATTTTCCGATACTTCCCAATTACCTATTTCCATCAGCCAGACAGTATAAAATTACTATTTTCGTCACAATAATTTTCTTCCAGTGTGGATCGAACCTACACCCTACGGCTCAATAGACCATGGATATATCCACTGCGCAATTCAGGTCATCGAAATATTTTCAATATGAATTAAGACCGAGAATCATCGACGAACATAATGCTCATTTAAGTTCCATTAAGATCCATCAAAAACCACTCAAAAGATAGTAACAGTCAATACCATAGTTGTGAATAATCATAGAAAAACAAAAGCACATCGAAACAAAAGGCAATCTAGCTCACAACTATAAATCACAGCTTTATTTAATTCCAACATTTATGGTCTCAATCCTGTTCGGAGTTTACAATGTAATCCCAAGTGTTCGCGTTTAATGGTCCACTTCCGAGCTTGAAAACAAATTAACTGGTGGCTCGCTCTGAGCTAGACCTCGCGTATAAATCAAGACCTTTCATTTGGTACCACATTCAGGTATATTTGTATTAAACTTATTTGCCCCATGGCCCACCCTATCTTCGTAACCTCTTTCGCTGTTAAGATTTTATTTTGTCTAAACTTCGCATACGAAATTTTATCAACATTGGATAAACGATACTCCAGTTATCGTCGGATAACTTTTAAATACTTACAGACAGACATAAGCATACACTAGTTCGGCCATCTTGGCTCTCTGAGACCTCTATTCGCAACTGCTTGGCCTATCGAAACATTGGGCGTGCCTAACAATGTTAGCTTATTTTCCTTTTCTAAAATTACCGACAAATCATTGCCGATAAACTCTATATAACCATCTATAAACAAACACAACAATTACTTTATTTATAACTAGGTATTCCGCGCGGCCTCGCGTAACATAAAGTTACATAGCCTTCAAAGCATATGTCACTCAGTAAAATTGCAGCTACCTAACAATGAAAGTATTTCTGAAATCGATCCAGTAGTTTATTTGTATAGTGGAATAGCGTTTTATACGCTAAATAAATAGTTTTTGCGTGAAAACTTTCCAAACCTTTATCACCATAATAACAATAGAAATTTAATTATTAAACAAAAACATATTAATCTTAAATTATAATCTAGCATAAAACGAGACCTACAAAACCAGTTTAGTACATGTAACATTAGTAATATAAGCTAGGTTTTAGTATTCCCATACTATTATATAGACCCAACAGGCCGTAAAATGGGTGTTGGTATGCCTATATAATGTATGAATTATATAACTACATGGTTTCAGACATAAATTTAAATTTTATAATGTAATGAAATATAATAACTTTCGCGTCGTAAAAAGATCTGAATATTTTTGAAATCATATTATGTTAGCTTATTTATTATTTCACCTGCGTATATATCTCGTTACCGTAGGATTTTCGGGATAAAAACTATCCTATGTCCTTCCTGGGGTTTCAAAGAATCTCAGTAGTTTCGCCTATAAAAACAAGCAAAAAAACAAAAATATCTTTCCTCCTTATAATAATATTAGTATAGATTAGTAGAGATTGTTAAGAAAATCATTTTTGTTGTTTGTTAATATTTTTTTCTTTAAGCTTCAACAATCTCTCGCCCTTTCATCTACATCTCGAGTCAAAACAGAACTTGGCACCCATATAGATCTCAATTAACGAAAACAATTTACAAAGAACGACATATTATTTAATATTGAGTGTTTTTGATCGGATTATTTTTATTGATCAATAAAATCAAAATCTATAATGTGAACAATTTACATTTATATAATTAAATACCAAGGAACAGTGACACGGCAAAGCCTTTAAAAACATATTGGAATATTTTTTTACTCTTCCCCCTGTAACAAAAAATCTTAAAAAATATCTTACCTCCAAAACTTAAAACAACTGTATATTTACACAAATTCACAAAGCACATATTTGCACTATCAACTTAAGAGCAATTAAACACAAACATCAAAGCAAGTCAAACACTTCGGACGGACAAACACACAAACACACGTAATTAGTAGAGACAACATGGCTGCGCTAACATCCGTCAAAAGCTGTCTTCCTAGTAGCTTGTGTTAATATTTAAATCCTAGTATCTCACTAATTTTAGCATATTGTTAATTTAATAATGTCACTGTTTATTTATATACTAGCCGTGCCTCGCGTTTTCACCCGCATAACTTTTGATTCCGTGTCAATTCCAGGATTAAAAGTAGTCTATATGTTATTCTGAACGAGGGTTCAGTACAGGTAAGGACCTGTATGTATACCATTATCGGTTTTGTAGTTTTTTTTTGTGAAAGGGTAACAAAAAAAAAATTAAATAAAAAAATATTTTTGGTTGTAAAGTAACTATTTTCAAATTCAAATTCAAATAACTTTATTTGCTGAATGTAGTTACATAAGGTAGTAAATTAGTATGTATATCTAACACATTCTGCCTGTAATCTAGGCATACAAATTGTATTAATTATTTAAATATTTAAATTACAAAATTCTTTAAAAGTCGACAGAATACAAATCAAATTAGAATAGAATAGAATAGAAAATATTTTTATTCATGTAAACTTTTGACAAAGTACTTATGAATAGTCATTTTTTAAATTTATTACCGGTTCGGAAAGATATCGGCAAGAAACTCGATAGTTACTCTTTTCAACAGCCACTTTGATTACATCGTTATTATAGTTTACAACTCTAAAGAATACATAATATCATACTTAACAACTATCCCGCAATGATTTGGGAACTGATATATTCCAAGGCTTCCTATCTTCTATATATATTGAAAAAAATTATATCTTAACATTTTCTTATGAAATATTTTATATGAATGGTATTTGTGCAGAGGCCTATGACCTAAATACAAGTAAAAAGCTAATGTTTTATTCATAAAACATAACAATTATCATAAAAGGTTGCATTATGAAGTGCATAATGAACCTTATTTATATTATTATATGGTTTTAAATTGATTGTTACGGGTTATTAGGGTAATAGGGATGTCTTATAATATAAATAAACATTTTATGACACTACATATACAATATTTATTAATTTAGTAAATAGGTATAGAATTTTTTAGTGTTCCTAATTATTTTTAGTTATAATGCAATATTTAAATCTATACTAATATTATAAAGCTGAAGAGTTTGTTTGTTTAAACGCGCTAATCTCAGAAACTACTTCGAATTGAAAAATTATTTTTGTGTTGATTAGACCATTTATCGAGGAAGGCTTTAGGCTATATAACATCACACTGCAACTATGAGAGCGAAGAAATAATGGAAAATGTGAAAAAAAACGGGGAAAATTCTAACATTATGCTACGGGAGCGAAGCCGCGCGGATCAGCTAGTTAAATATATATAACAATCCCGCTCTTTTAAAAGACAATGAATCTTGATGGAATTTCACTTTTATGGTTTACTTTCAGTTCCGCTATATAAACACTTTTTACGATAATTATTTTTTATTTAAACACAACCATCAAAATCGTACAAAATAAAAGGATCAATGGATTTAGCACAAATTTTTAAAATTTAGTCTAAAATTCGGTTTCAGTCTAAATATATAAAAAAAATATAAATCTCATACGCATTTATTCTCATTGAGTACACAAATAAATCCAGACATCCTTGTTATAAATATATTCGAAGGCGCTCATAAATCCGCAATTTTACGATAATTTTGCATTTGAAAGGAATTTAACTCACGCTAAACGACTTATGTGTGCTACATATTGTATTTAAATATCAATTTCACTTGGAAAACCAACAGATGAACAATTTTTTCAGTAATATTCAATTTTCAGGAAGGTTTAAAAAATAGCGCTTTTTATACAAATCAATGTTTATGATTGAGTGATTCTGGCCAGATAATGCTATGAAAAATTATTTTTACTAGCCTTTGCCCGCGGCTCCGTTCAGGTTAATTTCGGGGGAAGACAGGCTTACCTATATGTATACCAAGTTTCATCGTAATCGGTTTAGTAGTTTTTGCGTGAACGAGTAACAAACATACATACTCACAAACTTTCGCATTTCTAATATTAGTGTATAGGATGTATAATCTGAAATATCTTGTTTGCCTTTTGTTTTAAAGTTAACATTCAAAACAGATATTTATTCAAGTGCAGTGGTTAAAATCGAATAAAGTATTGTATGAAATTGCAAGAAAATGCAATAAAGTCCATGCTCGTCAATAAATAGAAAAGTTTATGAGTTTGCTTGTCCGCTTATCGGGAAAGAACCTGCTTGTCATTCATAAAGAGCTTTCATATATCAATCAATGTGATATATTTTATATATATAGTAGAAAAAGTGTACCTTTAGATAAACAAATGTTTTTTAATCGACCACAGAGAAAAAAATATTATGTAATAAACAAAATAAAATTAAATACCATAATTTTTATTTACAAAAAAAAAGAAAGAAAATAGTTGAAATAGAAAAAAACCTTTCAATTGCTATAAGTTCTTAAGTAGCCTTAGTTCTTAAGTAGTTAATAAAGACCTTTAAATAAAAAAAATATTAAATTCTTTTAAAATCAAATTGTAACATTGAATCACCATTTATATTCCAATTTTTAAAGCCCTCAAAAAAGGTTCTATACAAGTAAAAAGGTGTTATCGCATTAAAAAAAGTAAAACCGAATTAAAATTGATTCCATTGAATTGCGAACACGTAAAGCAAATTATACCCGCTGGTGTTACCAGCTATAAATTAAAATATCTGATATTAGAGCAATTTCATCGAATTATACAACACCGTAAAATTTACCGTGGAACGTGTGAAATTATAGGTGTGGACTGGTGAAAAGATTATCTTTGAAATTACACTTATGCTGTATATAACTGCCTAGTTTATATTATGAATTCAAAGCTTGCAAAAATGGTTTATTAAAGTAATTATTTTAATAAAACAAGTAATTATTACCAAGATGCAAAGTTGATTTGAATTGCTTGATAAAAAATACAAATACAACTTGGGTTTTTTTCAGTTTTCGTGGATTGAAATCTATGGAAATATAACATTTAGTTTTAGTCAAGATAGTCGGAAACATGACAATCAAACATTGGGTAGAAATACGGACTACATTTTCATTATAAGAGCTATGTACTCTAGCTAGCTATTCGCATTTGTAACTGCACCATCTACCACTATTAGTCTTATAAGTTTTCTATTTATGGGTTGCCTGGCAGAGATCGCTATTAGTGATAAGGACGCCCTCTGTACATTACAATTGTAATTGTTATTTTTTAGTGTCTCATTTTAAGGGTGTACGATAAAGAGTTTTTGTTTGTTTGTTTATGATTTAATAACGCACATTCGTAATTCATTTCTATAATTTGTTAGCTGGTTGCCATGGAAACGAATAAAATTCATTCGTACCATCCATCAATCGACATTCTAAAATCGATGTTTTAGTCCAGTAAATCACTTGGTGTTTTGTTCAAGTTATTTTCAATGTTACTGAAATAAAATGCATCCGTCGCAATCGGAATTTGTAAGGAATCAGTAACAAAGAGAGTACGCGTTTTACTCACGACGTAAAGATATTTCAAGTTTTTTTTGTACACATGAGTGACATTAATTGTACTTTTTCATGACAAAATTATTTTTTTAATCAGTACGAAGGGTCGAATCCCGGGTAGGGTCAAAAAATATTATTGGGATTTTTATGTCAAAATGAAATGAAATCTTTATTTGCATGAATATAGTATGAATATAGTTATTTTTACAATATATTATCCATACATACCCTGCCCTCCGAGCATGCAAATTTGTTGACTTAGTATTCAATTTTAAAAAAGCATATCATCTAGTCATAGTACAGTTAGTAAATTTCATTATGTGTCATTGCCTTAGTCAAAGAATTCAGTCAGTGAATAAAAACAGTTGTAGTTAAGCCAGAGATTCAGTTGCTTTAGGAATATATTTAATGGTAGGTTTTTAATATTATCTGGTATTTTATTATAAATCTTTGCTGCCATGATGAAAAATCTCAAACTACCCGCCGTACGTCTTAATATCTCTCGGGGTGTTTCGGTGTGCCGTCTCATTGATTAATGAGAGTAAAGGAATAATGTGTACCTATGTTTGCGCGTACAATTGTACACTATAATATTTCCCACGCAGTTGGCTAGTCTCCGTTTAAACTGGCTACTTTGGCCAAATCAGTCAGGGGAGCTATTGTAATATTTCAGTATATAAGCAATATTCAGCAAAATAATGTATCTCTTATATTCGACTAACTGCGATATAATTTAATATAGCCTAAAGCGTTCCTCGACTAATGGTATATCTTAGACAATTTTCAAATCAACCAGTAGTTACTAAATTCAAACAAATAAATCCTTCGCTTTATAACACGGGTCACGAAATGGCGGACCGCTAGCCTATTTTATGCGGACCAGTTGTTGTAAAATTCAATTCGTTTATTTTTCCAAATTGGCTTTTTTGAAACGCATATCAAACGCAATTTGTCAAATAACATATTCAAAATATTTTACACACATAACTCGAGCAAATAATTTGTTCTTCCCGCTTTTGCCTTTAAAATTGTATACATATATTTAATAAATAGTACAGTTAGATTTTGCATTACGGACCTCAACCGTCATCTTATTTTGAACGGACTCATAATAACAGTAATTTTACCTTACAAAATTAATATAGACTTATATAAACCTTGTATAAAACTAATGGAAAACTTGGGAAAGCCTATGCCAAAAGGCAAGACAATCAACGGTGTCTATTGAAATAAGTAGTTATGAAATGTAACATATAATATTGTAAATAAAGTATTATTATTAATATAAACTTTATAATATTAGTATAGACATCTCTTTGCTCTTTTCCCAGTGAAATCGAAAGGGTATTTAGAACCGATTTATTGTCCAAAAAGCAAAGTTCTCGATCAAGATACAAATAGTTCGTTTATTTGTGTCTGCAACCCGAAGCTGTAAATATAGTGGCGCCACCTACATGCGTTTGGCGGGAATCCGTAAACAAATTGATTTTATGATGTTTTATCGGCGATTTACGTAACGTACGACGAAAACAATGCCTTTAGATTAATTCAGTGTCAGTGTTAATTTTAATGGCTGATTTAATTAAGGAATGAAGTGTGTTATTCTACAAATAGAGTATATATGTAGGCCGTTTTCGATAATGTATCAAAGATAATGAATAGGTTGTAATCTCAGATTAAATGAAATTTGATTTTCCAAAGTCACAACAAAGGATACCCGTCGACAGCATATTGAAATCAAAGTAAGTGCAAATAGATAGATTTGCCCGACTTTATGGCTGTTTTCATTTCTATCTATCCCTTGTTTTGCTTACTAAAGTCAGGCAAATCTATCTATTTGCACTTATTTGATTACAATCTATCCATAATCTTTGATGCATTATTGAAAACGGCCGTTAGTAAGCAATCATATAGAATAGCAAATATATAGAATATTGAAAACGATCGTAAGTCTATTACAAAGTTACAATAACAATATTTACTTAACATTTAAAATGTTATTTTTCGAATTAAAAGTTTCTTACAATTGTTTTGTGGAAATAATTTAGTTAGCTATTTGAACATAAGTATTATTTCTTTGTAATGAATAGATTCGAAATACTCGACTGATTTCAATCATTATTTTACTTTTTAATTTTTAAGTAGTTTAACTTTAGCTCATACAAAATGGGAAAGAACAACCTTCCTTTACACAGGCTTACCTAGCTAGAACCAAATCAATAACAATTACATTTTATAAAAGGGACCCAAGTAAAGATATTATTTTTATCTTTGTTTATCAGTAAGTAATAAATAAATCTATACCATTAAATCTAAAAAAAATATAGTGGTCTGAATAGCTTAGATAAAACGCAGGTGAAACCATAGTTCACCACTAGTATTATATAAATAGCTTCAGTACCAAAATTTAAACTTAAACAAAAGGGAACTTCAAGTGAGACGGCTTATTGTATAGATCTTAAGTGCTGAGAGCTATCAAGGAATATATTTTTAAGTGTTGCTTAAGAAATACAATAGACATTGTTCTGCTTTAAATAGCTATTGGGCGGTCTCATTTTAGTTATATTATACATTTAAGTTGTATATAAATATTTTCTATAAAACTATTATTAAACTAGAGAACTGATAAAGTGCAAAATTGCTTTTTATTGTTTTAAGTACTGTACTAGGAGATAAATAAGACTGAAACAGGAATTTTTCACTGATTAATTGCAAAATAATATTCAGGCCTCCTAAAAGGACTTATTTCATGTGCAACTTTGTAAAGGGTGGCATATTTAGCGCGTGATGAGCCATATACTCGTACTTCATTGTATTGTAAGTTTCTGATGGAATAATTGTAAATAAATAGTGTAAAGAAAGAAAGAAAGAAAGAAACATTTACTTTCTTTCTTCTTAAAGGAAATAATTGCAAATATGTAGTGGAAATAGTGTTAAAAATTCTTTAATTCAATACCTTTTTAAAAGTGACTAATAATTTCCTTCTTTCACAGGTGCACTCATAGGCGGGATCCTCGGCGGCATGGCGATGCGTCTCGGCCGTCGCCGGGTACTCCTAGCTATAGCCCTGCCCTACACCGTAGCGTGGCTGGCCACTGCACTCTCTACTAGCGTGGACATGATATCCGTGACGTCATTCTGCGGGGGCATGATCGTGTGCTGCATTACGATGATCACACAGGTACTGTTTCTCATTGAGTTCACTTATATAGCCCTGACTTACAACGTAGCGTGGCTGGCCATTGCATTATCTACTAGCGTCGTAGCTACCATATCCATACCATATCCAACAGCCTTATCTCTTAGTTCTTTCTACTAGCGTGAATAAGATTTACCTCTTTTCATGATTTATTTCTTTAAAGCTCTGAAGCTCTAAGTTCGAAGCTCTTTCATACCATAAATATTTGAAGGGAACGTAATGCAGCCTTTCCTTATTTTCGACTCATCAGAAGATAAGCTTAAATATAAAAACTTTATGCCAATATATGAGTAGTTGGTTAAACTGCGTAGCAAAATTTCGAAAAGTCCCTTAAAATGGATCCAAAGTTTTCCATTCACATTTCTATATAAAATTAATATCGGTTTACAAAGTAAACGTAAGTATCGTAAACCAACATTGTAATTATATCTCGTTCATCAATCTTACTAAAATTAGTTTTACGATGCTCCTATCGGTCTGTATACTTATTAATTAATAATGCCAGTGTTTGTCTACAATTAATTGGACCTATAATAAATTATGGATAGGATTTATAGTTTGTTCAAAGGATACACCGGCTTTAATAGCGGACTGCAGACTGAAGTATTCGGTATATAAATCATTGCTTATGTATGTGAGCGAACTTGTTTAGAAAATCGCTCAGAACTACTTGACCAATTAATACTCGTATTTCAATTCAAAATGGATTCTTTTTAGATACGAATGTTATCTTTTGAATTATTGTGCAATTTTCACTGATATTTTTAATACAGTAATTAGAATCTATAATAATATGTAAGACGATTTAAATTAGGAACTAATTAGTTCAGGTAAAGATTGACAGAATTCAATTTTGAATACTAACGTAATTGGGATCCATACAATAATAATTTTTAATTTATCAATATCACTTTTTTGGCTAAAATAGTAGCGAAGACACTTCAGTACCAGTCCGATCGATCGAGAAGTTGTTTCTTATATTTTTTATTTATGAGTTACTTATATTCTTTTTAAAAAATGAGACCCATATTTTCTAATATTACATCGCACATCTTTCACACAATCTTGGCTCTGATAAATGGAGGAAACCACTGGCTCCTAACATACAGTTATAAACAGTTTTTAACTCCTTCGGGGTGAACAGGATGAGGAAAAAGGAAGCAATTTTAGTAATAGTTTATCCCTTTCCTTCAAGCCGGCAAGGCATCTGCGACACTTTGCTGTTGTAGATGTTCATGGGCTGCGGTCAGTCACTTATCATCAAGTAAACTGCATCTGTTAACAATCGTTATTATAGATGCTTAATATAATAATTCCCTAAAAATATGTATTTTTAAAATTTCTTTGTCACTAATGGATGTTGTATTTTTATTAAAAGGAATTCCGTTGTCCCCACCCTGTAAATAGACGTAAATAAATAATGTTTCATTTTATATTTTAGTTTAAAATTCAAGTACATAGATATTAATTACATACCTACAATTATTTATTTCACATGTGTATGACAATAACGTGTCTATGTTGTTACCGAGGTCAGAAATATAAATGTGGGTCACAGGTGTGTTTGGTCGTGCAATTATACTTTGTTCTGTTTATATTGGTATTTTTCATCTGCGGTCTCATGAGAGTGAAATTTTTAGAAATATAGCCAAGTATAACTTAATGGGACCGTTAAATAGTTGTGTCAGTTCGGACTGAACGGATCCAAATTCCTACCGTGTGTGTAATTACCCTATTACAATTATTTTACCCACAATTACCTTCAAACAAAATTTGGTTTGAAGGTAAGTCAGATCAGCTTAAACTGTATCAGTTTGGGCTGATCCGATCGGCCTGACCTATGGAGTGCTTTTTAAGAGTAAAAAACGGAAAGTAAAATCAATTCAAGTCAAATCAAAGCAATCGTTATTCAAATGAACTTATTACAAGCTGTTTTGAATTGTCATTTTTTAAAACTACTACCAGTTCGGAAAGTTGTTTCTACCGGGAATAACTGGCAAGAATCTCAAGCAGTTACTCCTTTTAAGAGTCACATTACCCACAGAGAGAATACAAAAAACTATACTAATATTAGTTTAGCAACTACTACCCTTAATTTATCTGAAAATTTAACGTAGAAAGTCCCACCAAAAAGACCTATCTTTTTCAGAATACTTGATAATAGAAGAGGCATTATACAAGTTTTCAGCTTGCCTCAAACACCTCCCCAAAAATCGTCCTAGCTCTAGGAACATAAGAGGGTCGTAACTTCAGACGGGAAATAAGAAATTCCCAAAGATATACTTGACGCTTACTAATTTCTTCATAATCATTAATCATTATGCGTAAACCTTGTATCTCGTCATGAATTGCATCGATAACTCAACAAAACTTTTTATCCAACAAAACTGCATTAGAAACGGTCTCATAACATAAACAGTATTGTTTCTTACCCACGTTCTATACCATATTTGGAGACACATAACAGTATTATGTGAGATCTGTAGCGGGTAATTGTAATTTAATTACAGTCTTTATACTGTTTAATGCGTAATGCATTGTCAATAAAAACTTGACGTTCTAAATCGGCGCCATATTCTATACGTTGCCATAGAATCGGTTAACGGAGCTATAGAAAGAAATCATTTATTCATACCAATGCAATGGAAGACCGAAGAACCCAAACTAGTTCGGAGGCAAGCGGAAATGATTAGATGTATACTATTATTTTATGATAAAATAACTTTTATTTACTTAATCTTTAAACAGCCGATCCGCGAGGCTTCCCTCCCGTAGCATAATGTATTATATATTATATATATCCTTTAAAATATAGCCTATGTTATACATGGATAATGCTGCTTTCGAATCGTGAAAGAAATTTGAAATCGGTCCAGTAGTTTTTGAGCCTTTTCATTATAACCAAACAAACAAAGTTTTTCCCTTTATAAAATTAGTGTAGATATACCGTATATATCCAATTCCCCTAGGATTTTCTTGATAAAAAACTATCCTATGTCATTCTTGGGGTTTCAAAGAATCTCTGTACAAAATTTCATCCAAATCGGTCCTGTAATTTCGAAGCATATTCAATAGAAACAAAAAAATCTTTCCTCTTTATAAATCTCATCTTTTTATAAAAGGTAGAGCATAATTTAACGATCGATAATCCAACATTAAGTCGACTAGGTTACAAGTATAATGTTAAATACATTATGTATGTGATTTTATAAAGCCCCGTTCTTATATAATAATATACTAACATATAACAAATTATATTTCCAAGAATTTCATTTTGCTGTTATCAATATTTTATTTCGATATGAATCCAATTTCCTCGTAGCATGAGACGAGGGTTGTCAACCCTTTTAATATTAGTATAAATATTTCTAACATTGTAAGATATAATATATATAAAATAATATAAGAATTACAAAATATGCCAAAATAAAAGTAAACGTATTTATCGTCATGTACGTACTTATACTCATCTATTCCTAATGAACTCTCTCTCTCTGTTTATTTCTCTCTTCCATCATGGCTAACTAAGGTTCAAATCTTATGTTGTTTTGAGTGTCCTGTTTTTTGTTCTGTATGCAAAAAATAATGCACATAAAATTTATTCATATAAGTTTTCAACAAACAATGGTGTGATTCCAAAATACCAACACCCAATTACGTTTACTTTACTCCATAGAAATCGCAATAATAGGTCGAAAAATTATACTTTTTAGCGGTAAAATTTCATTAAAATAAATAAAAAAATTGAATTGAATAAAACAAGAGGGGTAATTAAACAAAACAAGAAATTAATCAATCCGTTACTAAAAATACAATGTCTTCCTGGAAAAGTACCTGCTCATATCCTCCTTTAATTTGTAGCAAATAACGACTATTTATTTATTTGAAAAGAAAATGTCGCTATTGTAGTTGTCACGCTGTAGGATTTGACTTGGCATTTGGCAACCCTACCGTTGATCCACGTAAATTCAATATGATGTTCTAGGAAGCATGATTACATTATCTTTTATTGTGCTCTTGTATTCATGTGCATAAACACGGTATTGAGGTAACAGCCTTCATTCTGTGGCTGGCATACAAGTAAAAGCCCTTTAAAATAAATAAAAAAACTTTATTCTACGAAAATACGTGAGATTTATCCATTAACTTATTCTAATAATCTTATTTATATTTGGTATTGTTAAATCTTGATGGAACTACAGTTCCATCAAGACTTAACAATACAAATCAAGATACATCTTGATTTATTGGTAAAGAAAAACACTTCACTAAGTTCACAGTTATTTATTTTCTACACTATATTAATTATTTATTAACAAATAAGACCAAGTTTTGATAACCATTTTCAATAATTTGATTACGTTTTAGTAAAGTCCTTTTCGTTACAGATTAATTAATCGTTAGAAAATTATTTTTATTGAAATATCCAAATATCCATTTTTTTACAAATAAGAAAAAAAATGTTAATAGCTTAGGATATTTTTTTGCGTATATTTGCCCATCGTAGCTTCACTTTGTGGTAGCCAAGAAATAATAATCGCAGCAAAATTCTGTTATATCAACATCTTTTTATGCGGCTGCAAACATTTATATAAATTACTTCCTTTACTCTGAGAAAAAATAATGAATCGAATAAATTAATTGATTTATTATATTGTGCTGTAATAATAATTTAATGCATAAGTTATTGTATAACAACCACTATTGATATAAAATATTGTGGTTTCAATGTTATGACGTTTGAAAACAGTTTTTGCAATTCGCTACACTTAATTAATTACTCATACGCATTAGGGACGCATATTATCTATTTGTAACGTTATAATATTTGAAACGTACATGGACATACAAACAAAAGAACAAACATGTTTGTCGCTTGACCATTGTATTGCCGAAACAAATAAAATATGCTATATAGATTGTTAAATCACGTGTGTTTTTCAGTTGTCTTATATTATTTTTTATAAAGCACTAAAAATTATCAATTTTACATTTTATACTACCTTATAAGTCGTTTTTATATTTTTAATTTTGAATGTACTTTATTCTGACTTAATTATATCTATGTTCTAAGTTATTAAACGTATAATTAATAAAATATATTTTTCTTTGTCCCCAGGTATACGTAACAGAAATCGCCGTGCCCGAAATCCGAGGGTGTCTGAGCTCAGTCCTCAAAATCCTGAGTCAAATCGGCATCCTCATATCTTTCTCTCTTGGAGCTTACCTGAACTGGCACCAGCTCGCTCTGGTAGTCGCAGCTGCGCCAGTTCTACTCTTCATGGCCTTACTTTTCGTTCCTGAAACACCCTCATCTCTTCTCCTCAGGGGGAAAGAGGAAAAAGCCGCAGAATCCCTACAATGGCTACGAGGTCCAGACGCAGATATTCGCCAAGAATTAGCAACCATCAGAACCAATATCTTAGCAAGCAAGCAGTTCAACGATGGCAAAGCTGGCAAGCTCAAAGTCCTTTTATCCAAACGCCTGACCAGACCTGTTCTGATCACATGCGGTCTCATGTTCTTCCAAAGATTTACTGGAGCGCACGTTTTCAACTTCTACGCAGTGCCAATGTTCAAGAAAACCTTCAGAATGATGAATCCCCACGGGGGAGCTATTGCCACTAGTGTGGTCCAACTTTTAGCGTCTTGTTTATCAGGAATGCTTATTGATAACGTTGGGAGACTACCACTTCTGATGATAAGTGGCGTTATGATGTCCATAGCGTTGGCTGGTTTTGGATCCTATGCATACTACGAAGATGTCTTCAGAAACTCAACTGATTTGACCCATGTAGAACCGGGATCCTACGATTGGATTCCATTGCTCTGCGTCCTGACGTTCACCATTGCATTTTCTTTGGGAATCAGTCCTATATCATCACTACTTATTGGAGAACTGTTTCCTTTAGAATACAGAAGCACTGGTAGCGCGTTGGCTACAAGTTTCAGTCATCTGTGTGGCTTTGTGAATGTGAAAACTGCTGCAGATTTTCAAGACCACATAGGTTTATATGGTCTTTTCTGGTTGTATGCAGGTATATCAGTCTTGTGCCTTTTATTCGTAGTTCTTTTCGTGCCAGAAACGAAAGGTCGTGAGATCGATGAAATGGACCCAAAATACGTCGAATCTTTATGTATTAATCGATAGTATTAAGCTTTTGAAACAGACTGATACTTGTATATAAAAACAAAGGAGCCTTCAACCAGTATTATAGTTAGTTTTAAGTTTTCTGCCTCATGTGCCTTATCAAGTTCCTTCCAGATACATCACAATGTGTAATTTGCTATCCCATGAAGGTGGTAAATATTTGAAATGAATTTATTTCTGAAATATACATTTTTGATTGCTTCCTAACAATAAAAAAATATATTACTGTTAAAAATTTAATGATTTGAACTAAAAAAACTAAGAAACATCTGTATGAAATTTACTTGTTTTGTCAAAATATTTATTTGCCTTCATGATATAGTGTCAGAAGCAGTGATAGTCCCTAGAATAATTTTATATTTTTGTATAGATACTATCGTATCGAGTCGTATCGTATCGAATAAATCATAATATCTTAGGCTTCTATTTAATATTTATAGAGATTTCTATATTATTAAAACTTAAATAAGTGTCGTGAAGTAGAATTAGTAAATGAATTTATTTAAATAGTTTTATTTTAACAATTAAGATTGTTAAATTAATTCTTGTAAATAATTTAATTTAAGTTATACGTATTGCCAAATAGAAGCGAATTTGCAAAATGTAAATATTAATAGTTAGTTTTGAATTTTATTTTCAGTGGAAATATAAAAAATATTAAGTCTGTTGCGTGTATAGAAATAAATAAATTTAATTTTTCGAATGTAGATAAATATTAAACAAAACTGTTTTTAATTTGATGTCTCAAATGAGTTGACAGTTATTATCCAGTGATTAAAAAATGTTTTCTATATTTTATAAAATTAATTAAATAATAATATTATGTTGATATTTAATACATTTATATATTTTATAGAAATATATAATGATGAACTTATGGTTTACTGGTCATTGGAAATAAAATTTAGAAGTCAGAAGTTCAAAACAGACAAAGTCTGACAATAAAATTTACAAACAACTTTCGTGCCTTATATAAAAGTATATTTTTAAAATAGTAGCATTTTAAACAATATAAAATTAATTGTGTATTTAATATAAGTAAAGGCTGCTGTATTTATTAAATTAACAAAAAACGTACAAAGTAAACGTGTATATTTTCGAATTATACTTGAGAAATTTCAATTGTCATAAATCACAATGTCTTCTTTAAAATTATAGACTATGTCTTTCAAAAGATATTTTTTGTCTATGGTGCTAAACGGTGCCTTATATTCCAGAGGATATATTTATAACTTGTGTTCTAGATTGTATATAGTAAATGTGTTGCCAGGTGTACGCGATGTATTTTAATGTACTTAAATGATGTAGGTGTTTTAATAAAATGTCAAATGAGATTTTTGTTTTATTGTACCCTATATAAAAATCACTACAATATCTATAGCTAAGTGGTAAATACGTTGCATTTTTTGACAAGCGACAACAAATTGTTAGCATAAATTTTTACTGCTTTACAATTTTTTTGATAATAAATGAACATGAATGAAATGAACAAACGCAACCCATGTCCATTGATTTGAAATTGAATAAACATCAACAATGTTGCTTAGGTTAAATGCAATTAGTCACAGGATAATAGGAAAAATCAAGGAAGAGATATAATTAGAGCCATTTCCTCTCTAATGATAAGAGATTAAAATTAATTCTACATACATTTTATTAGAACATGTTGCACTTGATATCGTGGTTGACATGAAATTTTTTACATAGCATTGATGTCATCATTTAATTATAATTGGTAACTTTATTATTATGTAAAATATCTTACGTTTTTTCTTTTAATTCCTTTAAAACTTTCACACACCCAAACAATATCCTTGGTTTAACTTAATACTTACTTTTAATAGTCCTACGTTTATTTTCTGTTATGATACGGGTTGGACAAACTTTCAAATCTTAATACGACCCGTATCTTCAACAATGAACGAAGTCATAACTTTTAACTTGGTACAATTTCTTTATTATAACTCTTACAAAGTATTAAAAAATATACATACAATGCAATTTAATTTATAAAGATATAAAATACAGTAATTTTGTCTGCAAAATTAAAACAATAGAAAAAGAACAAAACAAACTCTTCGTTGAGAGCAATTACGTCTAATTAAAAACGCCTGCGGTGTAGAACTAGCAATGTCGCGTTGCTAAGTGTTACACAAATATGATTACAGGCACTTAAAAATCAAACAAAACATTGAGAAATTAGTGCCTCAGTTATTCACACGCAAATAGAGAACAATTAATTAATTGCAATACCATGACATGTTAATTTAGCATGATTCATTGCATTTCATACTGGTCCATTAGAGCAATAAATCAGATGAAGTGTTCAAATAGGTTTAGCTTTAAAGAAACCACTCGAGGATTGTAAATATATATTTCAAGTGCACTTGATGCATTTGGTGCTATTATCTTAATACGTTGCCACAGGGTAGAGAAATTGGTTGCATGCTTACTGAGCAAGTTATGTTATTCTACAAATTGTGAGGGAAGTAATATTTGTTCCCTTGGTGGAGCATGGGGAGGTATTTTGTACTAGTTGTTCCCCGCGGCTTCGCTCTCTTCTTCCTCCATTAAAGGTCACTGCATTTTTTCATAGTTCCTGAAGTCACAAATAATATAATACTATACTAGCTTTAGTAGCGTGTTCAAAAAATACCAGCGTACAAAGAGACTACTTTAGCTTTAATGAATACAGTTGCATTGATCAATTTAAATAGGTACATACTTTTCTCTGTTATTACAACAAACTATAATTAAAAACTGAGCAATTTTCATTTAATATTAAACCGCGACCCCATTATAAATTAATTTACTATAGATTTTATCAGAATAAATATTATGAAAAATTAGTTTAATCATAATATTCCATCAAAAGGTATATAACGATTAACGATACAATACAACCATACAACCAGAAAAAATATATTTTAGGAAAAAATGAAAAATTCTAATAAAATTATTATAATAATTGAATAATGTTACCGTATATTTTAGTCTATGTTCGAACAAGGTACGACGGGTTTTTTCCATCGAATGGAAAGCGTCCAATGCCCCCAGACGGGGAGATGGGGAGTTTAATGCTGAGATGAGTTTGACGATAAAAAAATATTTGTATATTATACTAGCTGCTCCGCGCGGCTTCGCTCCCGTAGCTTATTGTTATATAGATAGCCTATGTTACTCGTGGATAATGTAGCTTTCGAATGGTGAAAGAATTTTTAAAATCGGCCCAATAGTTTTTGAGCCTTTTCATTACAACCAAACAAAGTTTTCTTCTTTATAATATAAGTGTAGACTAATAAACTTGATATTTATAAATGTTTTTTTCTGAAGTAAAAAGAGATAATTTCATTAGGAAAAATGAAGACTTCATTGGGGAGTGGCCCGACTTGGAATTTGAATTAGGTTCACCAAAACATGTGTCCTCTTAAGCTACCACTACTTAGGTTTCATATAGCATTTTATTAGCAAACAAGCTATTTAGTTCTCAAATCATAGTCTAAGGATATAGGCTAAAATAGTATGAATGGCCTAAATCAGTGAAAATGCATCTTTCTACTGGTGAAAGAATTTGTAAATCATTACAAACATACATGCATTTTTTCCTCTGTATAATATTATAGTATAGACAAACAAAACAGAATCAAAAACAGTTTTGTGGTAACTTCCAACAGCTTAACACGCAAATGCGTATTATCAAATGTATTACATTATTTGCATTAGATATCTTGGACGAACACACAAGTATTTCAAATAGATACAATTTAAATGAAAATGCAACATTGTTACAAATCTCCAGACATATCCCGAAATATATATTCTCAATTTCAATCGACAATTGATCTAGATGAAAGAGATATACGAAATGCTATAAGTGGGAACGAGATGGTAGATGCTGAAAATGAACAGGTGCAATATAAATGGGAATCTTAAACTTGCATTTAGTGAAACTATAATATCGTCAAGTTTCTGGAATTTTCCTGACTAATTATGCTTTTGTGTAGAATTGGCCGAAGAATTTTCTTATTTGCATGAAATTTTAGAGGTATTTAAGTTAGTTGTGTATGTTTGTTAACAGTTTCTGATGTTAAGCGAACTTATATACTTATAGGTACTTTAGAATTATTCCAAAACATTGTTATTTAGCTTAAGGCATCTCTTGATTGCTATGTTGATTAAATACCTAACGGGCTATGTAACATCCTATAGATAGCCGTTTCTGAGGTCCGCGCAAACATAAAAAAAAAATATTTTTAAGAATATATATTATAATAATAATAGAAGTTGTCTGTACATTTAAAATGTCGTAGAACATATTAGGTTATCTATTAGTAAACTCAAACCATAACCTTTTCGTAAGTTATAAAAAATGTCAATGTCCTATTCTATTATCTATAGAAAAATGTTGTTAAAAATGCTGATTCCATAAAAATATAAAAACGAAACCTTGATAATGCTGTTGTGGACACCAAATTGAATATTCAGGAAATGTCCTAAAAAAATACGCCATCAAAATATTTCGCACACCCTGTATCTAAGTAAACAACATCGGTGTGAGCGATATTAAGACTTAAGCTGCAAAAACACGATACGGCTTACAGCGGGCGAGGCGCGAAATCACTGAGCCGTTAAAAATATTATATACAGGCTGTTCACAAAATAAACTCTTGATCAAACTTTTCAAAATAAAAATGACAATAATATTAATTTATATATTCCAAAAAATGATTAAAAATAGTAATAAAAGGGCAATAAAACTGAAAGAAGTAACATAAATGCCCAATTTTAATTATTTCATCGTCAAAAACTAAATTGATTTCTTTCATTATATTACAATTGTGTTCTTATAATGTATTTTCATTGAAAGGGAAAACTTTTAGCCTACATGAAGATACCATAGATAAGAGAATAAAAGGCAGATGGAGTGTGCCGAAGACTCGAGTGACGCTAACTACTCCTACGTAGAACATACGTTTTTAAGACTAAGACTATAATATTACTTATAATTTTGCACGCCTTTACCGGCAGATCATGTATGTTCATTTTAATATTGTGTAACACCTCTGTACTCATGATCAAGCAAATAAATAAATAAATAAATAAGAAAAATTACGAAACCCACTTGACATATTACATCAAACTAGACAGACTTTTTTGTATTTGCTTTTCGACGTCACCCGAGTCTTCGGCACACTCCATCTGTCTTTTATATTTTAATCCGTGAAAGATATAATTTAACACAAAATTTAGCTATAACATGTACGAATCGAATCGAGGTCATCTTGAGATATCGGCTTTGTTTTGAACTTAGTATTCCCAAATTGCCGTCTATGCCTTTATGGTACAAACGTTTAGTTTAGCCACAGGCGTTCCAACGTTATTAATGTATATATTGCATATTATTTAAACTAGATAATCGAACGCTATACTAGAATATGTGATAAATGTTTTGATCATGTACAGAAATGGAATTTATAGTAATAAATTAAATATAAATACAATAACAAAGTATACTATAAATTAAAATACAATTAAATGTAGGAGGGTATTCAACAGACAGAACCTATTAAATGATCCCGAACTATCTGTAAAATAGAAGATTTGAATAAAATATAGCAAAAACGTTAAGTTCATTATTAGGAAATGTTGCTATACAGAATGGACAGGCGTAATAAGATTGTAAGCGTAATTGAGCTTTTCTCTCCGTCCAATTAAGAGTTTAATTTTAAATTTAAATACAAAGAGCCGGTCATTCTAAGTTAAAAATAAGTATATTAACGTTATTCTAATTCAGACTACTGCGCATTCGATGCTAACTTTATTTATTTATTTATCTACTAGCTTTCCGCCCGCGGCTTCGCACGCGAGGGCTACTAATTTCTGTATTTTTAGAGGCGCACAACAAAAGTCTAAAAAAATTACGGTTTCAGGACTGCTCATATATGCGCATGTCTATAGTGTTTTTTATAATTTTCTATGGAAATAGGTTTCACCAAAATCTCACAGTGCGCGCGCCTCTTCCAAATACAGAAAATTGTAGCACACGCGAGCGAAGCCGCGGGCGGAGAGTTAGTTATTTTTTGAAGGTTTTTGAGAATTTATTGAGTGTTTTTACCGTATCTATACGTTAATAGTATAAAAAGAGATGACCGCAGGTTAACCAAAATCTCACATTGTCACATTCTCATGACTTTAGAAGCGTATATTTCAAAAAATATTTAATTTAGCAAAAAATGCGTTTCGTAACCTCTATTTCATTTTTAAAGGCCTATCCAATGACACCTCATTCAATGATGTATTCGCGAATTTATTTTTTTACCCTCCGTTTACATGTATGGAGAGCCAGCCCTAAAACTATTTTTTTTTCAAATAAAATGTAGCCTATAAGTTGCACCTAATATTGGTCTATCATCATGTGAAATTTTATCAAAAACTGCCCAGTGGTTATTACGTGATTGACGCACATACAAACAGATAAAAAGATAAACAGACAAACAGAAAAAAAAAATTCTAACCATGGTTTTGGTATCTATAGAACATACATATTGCATACCAATTACTCTTTTTTAAAAATATTCAATGTACAGAAATGGTTCGGTTACTGTTTTATTATATGTATAGATTATTCACTGCACTTACGGTAGTTACACCAATACATACAGGAATTAAAATTATATTAAAAGCATGTATTTACGCAGATAATATTATTAACATATATATTCTATATATTTTTTTTTAAATTATTTGTCTAATTAACAATTACATTAAATCTCACATTAAATAAATATTACTATTATTGTTATAACTATGATACATTGTGCAAAAATACCTAAATTTCGACATTAAATTGCAAAAATGTATAAAAATTCATTCTCTTTTTATGCAATAAAAACACGCTGTATATGATGACGTCACACCCTGTATATGTAAAAACAACTCATTTCGCGACGGCTAATCCGACTTCGTCCCAATTTGGCTGCTTACCGCTTATATTAACTTTTATATCTCCACAAATTAGAAACAGCTAAAAGCTATGTTCAGTAGTTTTGCGTAAAGTTCGCTAATCTCCTGATGATGGAATATTTTTTTCTTGGTCAAACAAACAAATTCAATACGAGTACAATAGCATAGAATAGGTAGCAGACAACCATTCTGACTTTCCCTACGAATATTAAAAATACGAAATCTATCTATTTTTAAATCTGTTTATTTTTCACGGCCGATTTGGTTAAATTTTTTTTTTGGAACGGGAAATATCCACGGGCACAACTAGTTGAAAATAAAAACACAAAAAACACAACGCAACAAACTATAACCAAGATTTTTAAAACATTTTTACATTTACTTTACGGAAAAATTGTAAGCAAGCTTGGAACCAAGAGACGGGCATAGGATACTTTTTATCCCACAGAAATTCCATAGGAAGAAGATATGGAACCGCATTTAAATACTATTATTTCATTAATAGAAAAACAGAACTGTGAAAAGACTGATTTTTGGTAAAATAAGTCGACCCGATTACCTGATATTAATTGATCACTGCTTTCCACGAAAATCTGGATTACATGTCACAGGTGTTTGGCAAAAATTTATTCTAATTTAAAGTAGGTACTGTACATCATAATCACACCCGCTACAGTAAAAAAAGTAAATGTAAACATTCTAAATTAATTATTCAATAGTTAATTTGGGCTAAAACATGAAAATAAAAACGTCATCATTGGACTTTTGAAAAATTGATTTACCAAGTCTGGAAAGAACCTGATTTTGCATAGATCTATAATTTTTTTCTTAAACAATAATAATACAGAATGTTTTATTTTTCATCGATCCACAGATCTTTTTAGTAAATCAAAGAGTTTGATTTCTGGCTCGATAAATATTTTTTCAAAAATCCAATAATGCAAAATTTTTTTTCAGTTTTCATCTATACTAATATTATAAAGCTGAAGAGTTTGTTTGTTTGTTTGAACGCGCTAATCTCAAAAACTACTGGTTCGAATTGAAAAAATATTTTTGTGTTGATTAGACCATTTATCGAGGAAGGCTTTAGGCTATATAACATCACGCTGCAACTATTAGGAGCGAAGAAATAATGGAAAATGTGAAAAAAACGGGGAAAATTATAACATTATGCTACGGGAGCGAAGCGGCGCGGAACAGCTAGTCCCATATATTTCTGCATATAAAATTAAGAATGTTTTCATTGACACTTTTCTTACTATATTTATTTAAAGTATGAAAAACAGTATCTACAACGTATTTTATCATCTGAAACGCTAAAAATTGTGATAAAAGACGTCATTGAATTTTACTCACCTTTCATCCATATTTTATCGAATTAAAAACTTTAAATGCAAAAAACTGTCAGGTCATTAGAAACGGCAAGAAATACGTAGTGGAAATATAATTTGAGTTCCGCAACGAATCGTAAGCAGTAATAATAACATCCGGAGTACTTTATACTGTATATTTGTACCACAGCGGGTACAGAGTAGCAGAACTACAGAGCCAACAGAATTTAAGAAAATCGAAAAAAAATATTGATAGTATTTTCTTGTGTCTGTTTTAACGCGAGTACTTCCCATATTCAATAAAATACTGTTCAAGGATTTTAAACGCAATTTCTCTAAGGAAATTTAAAATAAAAACATCAAACATTCAATAGATGAAAATTCAAGGGTTCTTTGAAAGGAACTCTAAAAGTCGAAGGGATGGAAAGGCGACTAATAATTACAGAACAATTAGTTAATGAAATAACTTTTTTGTCATTGCAGTATCATATTATATTGATCAGTTATGTTTAACTTAGAAGTAAGTATGTCTATCAGTTATCTAGTACCCATAGTACAAGCTTTGCTTAGTTTGGGACTAGATGGCGTTGTGTTAAATGTCGAGGAATATTTATTTATATTTATATTTATTTTAATTGCGTTGGTGGTGTAGTGGTCAGCATAGTTGCCTTCCATGAAGTTGATCCGGGTTCGATTCCCGGCCAACGCATATATTTTTACCTCCAATGCTTACTTATCAAATTCTATGATAGATACTTTAACATGAGAATTTTACAGTAACTTAATATTTACAAATTCATATTATGTATTAAGCTGTAGCGCTTCACTTGACTTACCCGCTCATTTACTAATTTTTCGCTCAAAATATTGTAGTTCATAATATTCTTTATGTAACAAAAATCAAATGGATAGTTGATTAATTATCATGTATACATAATATACACAAATATACACACCCCCTGATTACTCTGATCCAGAACTACTCTATGCACACCCCATTTAAGATGTAAACACATAAGTATAGCACACCCACTACAGGGGGAGGATTCAGTCGCAGCGGCGTACTGCCGCGAATGGACGCGTCTGGCGTAACCTGCGCCATTTTTAAAAAGGTTCCAATAAAAAAAAAATAATCCCTTCTATTCAGGCAATATCGCATTCATTCCATTCGCAAATCCTAAGGTTATTCTAACGTCAAAACGTATTTTTGGATTTAGAATTACCTTAAAAATCACCTAAAATTACAAAAGGCTTAGGCATAATTATATATTTTATTAGTATCTATATTATTTTATGTCTGTGTATATATTTATCAGTGTTTATATGTATTATTATTATTATCAATGCAATTTTACTCTCATATTTTTCCTGTCATTTACTGATCTTAGTTGCTGCCGTCAGTGAGTTAAGTAAATTTAGTGACTGCTAAAAATCAGCGATGGAAAAATATTTGCTGGAATTCCATTAAACCATTTTGAAGTGGAAAGCCGATTGGGGCTCTCATAAATTTAATTTTTTGTTTTTTTTTTAATTTTGTTTTTTTTCTTGTGTATCCTAATATATGTTTTATTCATTTCTTTCTTTCCATTGAACCATTTTTTAAATTTGAGTGAATGGATGCCATCGTTGGCGAGCGTATCGGGTCTTTTTTCGAACTGTTTTCAAAATTTTCCTTCAGTCCATTTTCCTTTTAACTGATCAGTGATTTGTTTTAAGGGTGTGTTTTGTTGGTTCGACATGCCTTGAGGATCGAATACGTGAGTATAATAATGTATTTTTTATCTCGCTACTGATCAACAACATATTTGTGCTTGAAATTTACTGTAATTATGTTTTTTTGTCGTCTTTAACTAGCATTAAAAAGTAACCATTCATTATAGTATCAACATGCCTATTTTGGAAAATGAAAAATGGTCTTATATTTGGTGAATACATACAACAAAAGTACTGTAAAATGCACAAATATTTTATCAAAATCGCTGTGTAAACGATAGCCAACATCAGTGCACCATCTGCAGTTGGCAATGCCAGTTAAATATTGTTTAAGCTATCGTGTAGTCGCAATAATGTATGGCCGTGACCTGATTTAGAAAAATACGCAAATAATATGGAAAAGGTAAAAATTATGGTAATTTGAGGTAGCATAGACATCAATTTTTGTAAGATAATTCACTAACGGTCGTTTTCTGTCCCTATGTATCCGTATCCCGTATCCCTTGTTTTGCTTACTAAAGTCAGACAAATCTGTCTATTTGCACTTACTTTGATTTCAATATCCTAACGACGAATACATTTGCTATGACTTTTGTCTATCTATTGTCATATAATCTGACATAACAATCTATCCATAATCATTGATACATTATTGAAAATGGCCGTAAGAGGTAATGTTGTTTCGTTTGAACTATTCGAATTTCTCAATTCGTCTGTATTTTTGTTTTGGGAAACACTTATTTTTGTTTGGAATAATTATGTATAGAGTCAGCCCATTACGATAACCCACAAACGTCTTGCCAAGCGTTCACAAATGTTTTATTTGTTTTTAAACCGGTGACTGATTCCAAATACATTTACAGCCGTTTTCAATATTCTATCTATGCCTTGATTTGCTCACTATAGTCAGACAAAACTATCTATTTGCACTTACTTTGATTTCAATATCCTGACGACGGATACATTTTCTATGACTTTTCTCTATCTATTGTCATATAATCTGACATAACAATCTTTCCATAATCATTGATACATTATTGAAAATGGCCGTTAGGGTTTTATTATAATTTCTTGAAGGTTTATTTTATTTAAATAATATAGCATTGGAGGGCAATAAAATAGACACTTCAGTTCATGGTAGACCACACATATAGCTTAAAATTGGAATGCACGATAATTCGTGAATCTACTTCCAACAGTCCTAACTCCTAACTGAGGACTAAAACAAAATGGAAATTTAATATTTATTGCTTGTTACAACTCAACTTTGATACTGTGTATAATACATACGTACAAATTACAAAAACACAAGTTCAATAAGATTGGTGATTTTGATGGGATTCTAACATAATACACCTATGGTGGGTCAGGATGGGATTGAAATTAGAGAGATCTTCTCTGATCCTTTTATACCTTACAAATGGACGGGGATCGAAGGTTAATACCAGTTATGATAATGCTGAATGTCATCCATTATTTACTGTATCTTTTTGATCAATTTTATTTTAATAATACATATTATACAGATGTTATTTTAATAATACAATGTTTGTATGCATTCCTCAATTCTAAGTATCCTATTGTAACTATGCTCCGCTGTTTCACTCGCGTATTTTTTCCCGTCCCCGTAGGATTTGATAAAAATCCTTTAACGGATGCCTACGTCATAACATCTACCTGCATGCCAAATTTCAGCCCGATCCGTCTAGTGGTTTGGACTGTGCGTTGATAGATCACTATATCAGTCAGTCAATCAGTTATGTGGTTTCGCTTAACAGCTTCTATAAAGCTATTGATAAAATTCCCTCATTCAAATACTTTAAAAAAATAATAAATAATATCTATTTATTTATATCTCTTTTAACAAAACAAATAGAGCTGAAACACCAATACAGCATAAATAAAAATAATGGAAAAAACATTAATTCATACAAAAGCAAGGAACAATAGAAATTGTTTGTATAAGCCAATTCTTTATTCCTTTGTTTGTGTGATTAATTGATTTTGGAGATATTGAGTGATTGTGATTGTTCTTTTATTGGGTAGCTTTTGTCCTTTAGTTCAGAATTTAATCCTTATAGCTTTCCATTTTGTATAGCCCTTCTTTTGAACGAGAGTGGTTTGACCGAGCGAGGTTTCAAAGTCGAGATGGTTCAGCTCATGTTTTTGTATAATAATAATTTATTGGTTCAAATGATGTTCCTGATTACATTACATGGAATAATTAACATTTTCTCAAAACATAGTAAATTCTAGATACACTATGTTGTTCAGCTAAACCTATAGCTTATGCTTGTTTTATAGGTCCCCTTGCCTTCCAAACTTTATATTTTGTATGTATGTACAAATTTTTGTCTTTCTGGAGTATCATTAACTCTAATTTTCTAGATGAATAGTTTAGATAAAAGTCTTAAGTCCGAAGTTGAGCGAGGTGTATCTTATGCAAAAATAGCTTTTGAAAGTTCATTTTGAGTAATTTCTCTATATACAATGAACAATAACAACTTTAAAACAAAAAATCCCTTTGGACGGAAAAGCTTTAAGACCTAACGTCGTGTCATGTCTCCACACCATGTCTACCTGTTAGTGTTGCTTACGACACCGAAGTACATCTTGGTACATAATAATTCTGCTGCATATCATTTTCAGCTATAAAAGAGTGGAAGCCGAGCATTGCACGATTGGGCCAAGCTCGCACCGGTGAATTACCACCCCCCGGACAATCGGCGTGAAGTAGTATTGCACTGTGCTTCGTACGGTGAGCGCGGGCCCGGAGGCCTGTCTTCCCCATCCCATTCGTCTCCCATCCTGTTCTACTCCTCTCCAGATTTCCCGTCATTATTCTTCTCCTCATCCCCTTTCATTTCTTCAAGCCGACAATGCAACTATGACTCTCTTGCTGTAGCTGTTCATGGGCTGCGATCGATCACTTAACATCAGGTGAACCGCATGCTCCACTTGCCTGTTGTTACATAAAAAAGATCACGACCAAAAAAATCGCAACCACTTTTATCACATTTTACATTAACCCGAAGTGAGTAGCTTTATCCCCAGTTTCACTCTCAAAGTCGAAAACCAAAATAACTCGAGTAGGCTTCAACAGACGAAAAAACTTTGAAATTATTCCATCATTTTACATAGTTCCGTGGGAAACGAAAGCTTGAAGCTTCACAATTTGAGAACGAATTTCGCAAACTAACGTTGAACTTTTATGAAAAATCGCCAAAGTATTTGTTCGCTGGGAGTGCAGCTAACTTTTAAAACACATAATATTACGTTAAATGCGCTGTGTTCATAAAAACTTACTTTTTATGGCCGAGAGTACAAAGAAGCAGACGGGGCGACTTGAACTTCGTACTATTAAATGTATTTTTTTAATAAGTTTCCAATTTTCCTTGTTTAATAGATAGCGTAGGCCCGGTCGCTGTGACTACACTTATATTCGAAACGTCGGGTTAAATAAGAATCTATACTAATATAATAAAGCTGAAGAGTTTGTTTATTTGAACACGCTAATCTCAGGAACCGATGGTCCGATTCGAACAATTTTTAGATAGCCCATTTATCGAGGAAGGCTATATATCATCCCGATATTCCCACGGGAGCATAGCCCTGGGGCGCAGCTAGTGTATAATAAACCATGTTTAAAATTCGTAAAGAAGCATATTTTTTCAATATGGAAAATACGTCAAAATAGACACAGTAAAATATTATTGCAGTTGTATGGAATTTTATCTCTTTATCGATTTAAGGTTTCTGAACGTCAACCGAATAACTCATGGGATACTCTTTATATTTTATCTATACTTAATATTATAAAGCTGAAGAGTTTGTTTGTTTGTTTGTTTGTTTGAACGCGCTAATCTCAGAAACTACTGGTCCGATTTGAAAAATTCTTTCAGTGTTAGATAGCCCATTTATCGAGGAAGGCTATAGGCTATATATCATCCCGATATTCCCACGGGAGCGAAGCCCTGGTGCGCAGCTAGTATTGTATAGTTACATAATAATTAATACCAAGTCTACACCTGAATCAGGATCAAAAATATCATCAGATTAAAAACT
>LQNK01002372.1:85319-98000 GCA_001586405.1 Phoebis sennae | reverse complement strand
AATTTTAAAATTGTATAAATGAGCGTTAAATTAAGTTATATATAATTAATGTCATATTTTTTATAACAACTATGTTCATTTTGTAGTCTACGCGAGCGAAGCCGCGGGCAAAAGCTAGTCATTTATATAATCATGAGTGTATTAAATAGCAAAGCTATTTATAATATCAAGCAAAAGATAAAAACGCGGAACAATCTAAAACAAATTGGTATTCCCTCATTCCGAATTCACTTAAAGCGCGCTATTTCTGTAAAGAGAGCAAAAAATCTTGTACGAAAGTTAAAAGGCACAATTTGAATATCCTCACTGAGTAGGATCGGAAATTGATCGCCGAGAGCAATCAGTTTACTTGAAAAATACGGGTCAAGTGTGCGCTTTTTACAAGATTTTTAAGACTCGAAGCGAGTCTGGTGGTCAGCAAAATTTTGGACAATTAACATCAAAATGTAGGTCGATATTGTATAACATGTAATGAATTACTTGTAATATTAAATTCTGAAAGAACTAACTTTGTGTATTCTTTTCTATTCGTATACTCAACTTCTATCGATGAAAATAACATGACATTCTGCGTAAAAAAAACCTACTAACTCACGTCCACTCATGTTAAGAAAATTTCGGAGAAGAAAATTGACACCTCCATTCGATCTATATATTTGTTAAAATATATTTTTATGTTACTTCAATCATGAATTTTCGATTGAAATTTGACATGGTCGTAATCTGAGTGGGAGTAAAATTAAGGTAACTTCTTAAAATACGGGTGTGAGTGTCTGTTTTGTAGGATAATATATCATATTTATAAAAGATAAAAAAATCGCTTACCATATCTATCTTACCTACATCATCATAAGCAAAACTATTAACAATAATACAAACTTCAACAAATAAATATAATAGCCGTTTTTTATAGTCTTTCTAATCATTAAAGATTTTGCCGATTTCCTTTAACTCTGGTGACTATGGTTTAATTTTAGTATCCTCTAGATTCTTGCAATTAAGAATTTGAATATCCTTAGCTCACTAAGTCACAAATTGATCGCTGAGAACAATCACTTTACTTGGAAAATACGGGTCAAATGTGTACGCTTTTACAAGACTTTTTAAGGGGTAGTCTGTAGGGGTAGCCTGGTCAGCAAATTTTGGACAATTATCTACGCCAGAATATAGGTCGATATTTTATGCGTATTTAAAGAAAATTTAAAGAATGGAGTGTTTAAAACATAAAGAAACAATTTTGTATTTATAATATTTGGGAAACCATTTATTTGTCAGATAAACCATAAACATCTAATTTCACGCCCACTTTTCGAAAATGGTGGCTGCAAGACAATGGTTGGAACTCCATACATTTGGATTCAACTTCTTCACACTGATCTTCCTATCCCATTTTCGATATCGAAATAAAAAAATGTTTTACTACTACTACTGACTTTTAATTGACGTTCAGGTTTACTTCTATCTTTGTTTGAATTTCAAAATGGGAGGTTATTGCATATCTTCTTCTTCTTCTACAGATTGCAACCTACCCTAGATTTTATGGTTTTTCAAAAATAACCATTTGTTTAAAAGATTTCCTTCCTTATTACTTAGCTTCAAGCTAAATGATACGAAAATTTTACGAAATAGTGATTTAAATTCTGCTCACTCTGTCAGACAGCTCTAATCATAGTAAAATCTTAACGGAGCGACTCTTTATCACTAATACCCATAATGAAGGTATACACCCTAATCTTTATGGCGTCGTAAACCATCAGGTGACATCTACTCATTATCCTTCCTGTCCCTGATTTGTAAAGTTACTTTTAGAGTACAGAATGTAGGAATATTTTAATGAAATTTATAGTCACTAGGGCAGTAGAATGTTTGTTATAATGACTGCCTGCGTCAGTAGGGAACGTCGAAGTATGGTTTAAATATCTTCAATGTCGTTTTTTATGTAACAGCAGGCAAGCGAAGCATGCAGTTCACTAAATATTAAGTAACTGACCGCAGCCATTGAACATCTACAACATCAAAGTGTCGCAGATGCTTTGAAGTTTTAAAGGAAGGATAGGAAAAGGATTAATGATGGGAAATCGGGAGAGGAAAACAACAGGATGAAAGAAGATTGAGATGGGATTACAGACCTCCGGACACCCGCTAACTGCACGTAATACAGTGCAATACTGCCTCACGCCATCTTGCGCTGAAGATAGTTTTATGCAGAAGAATTACCGTCTGAGCTGAGCGCTTATTTTTGTGAGAGTTACTGTACTCAGCCGCCAAATATCAATGTGGTGTGAAAACATTGTCTTACGGCCCTTTGCAATATTCTATCTATCCCTTGTTTTGCTTACTAAAGTCAGACAAATCCATCTATTTGCACTTACTTTGATTTCAATATCCTATCGACGGATACATTTGCTATGACTTTTATCTGTCTCTTGTCATATAATCTGACATAACAATCTATCCATAATCATTGATACATTATTGAAAATGGCCGTTAGTTATATTTCCTCTTTATAATATTGGTATAAATGTGAAACTAAATATTACTATAATTTATGTAATCTCCGGGAATATGAGTGTATTAACGTATACGTAACGCCTCAGGGTTGCCAAACAAACATGGCGACAAAACAAAACGTTTTTGTCCTTGAGAAGCTCAAAGCAGATAGTGTTCTTAGCGTAACCTAATTATGTAAGGTCAAGTACTTTGTGATCAACATGTTAACCGCGTTAAGAAAGGCATTATTAGTTTTTTTTATCTTTTGGGGCCTTGGAGCTTGGATATCGGAGTTTTTCATGAAGTCGATTTTTAAACTATTTCGTAATATGTAAGGTATGACAATAAATTATTTTCATTTCATTTGATTTCGAAAGTTCTTTGAAATCTTTAAGTATTCAGTAAAGTTTTGAATTGATATATCATTTTAAAACAGTCTCCGTAGTTTTACATGCGCATGACGTAGAGGACCTACTTATTTCGATATACGTATATCCGTATCCGAACAAATCCAAATGAAAATCTTGAAAACCCTGAATCAATTTTTTTTTTGTGCGATCCATATAAATATTCAGTTAATAATAGAACAATTTTATTTAATTTTTAATTTCTATCCGTGGGTATCGTAAGAGGCGACAGAGGGTAATGCTGCTGCATATAATCTTCAGCTATAAAAGAGTGGAGGCCGAACATTGCACGCTTGGGCCAAGTTTACACAGGTGTAATTATCACGTCCAGCAGAAGAGCGGCGTGAAGCAGCATTGCACTTGTGAACGGTGAGCGGGTGCCCGGAGGCCTGAATTCTGTGTATACTGTTGTATGTATACTCCCATCCTGTTCTACTACTCCCCTTCTGTAGTCCCATCATTAATCCTCTCTATATCCCCTCTAATTCAAGCCGGCATGCAACTGCGACACTTTGTTGTTGTAGATGTTCATGGCCTGAAATCAGTCACGTAACATCAGGTGAACCACCTTATCCGCTTGCCTGCTCACATAAAAACATGCACTTTTATTAAGAACCTTACAATAAACTGTTTTATCGATAGAAAATTAATTGACTGTCACTCCCTGGGGGTTCGTACGTACAGGGTGCCAATGAACACAAAAGCCTTGACCCAATTCTGGATTCGGGACAGTGCAGACTATGACGTTTGGTCAGGTTTCTTTGCAAGCGGATATTTTAGCTTTTTCGGTTCTTGATTTTGGTGATAAAACATAACAATCTGTGTAAACTGCACAAGAGGAGAGCTTTCAATAAGGACAACGAGACCCGATTAAATTAATGTTGCCTAGTTGTATCACTTCCTATAACAAATAAATTGTATGTATAATATACATCAAGATAATTAATAGTTAATACTAACCCAAGAGCATTGCGTGAGCTACCAACGGCCACCTTCAGATATGAATAAGGACTGCATAATAAAGCAATGCTAAAAAAATGAAATGCTTATACTTATAAATGACATTTATGAGTATATAAATAACTTAATGTCGGGTTAATAACAATGTACAGACAAAATAATGTACAATAAACCGCGTTTAAAATCCTTTAAGAAGTACTTTATTCAAAATGTTTTTTTTTCCTTCGAGGCGCTTTTACATTTACATATTAACATTTTTTATTTACTACCGATTCGGAAGGCTATGTCTACCGAGAAGAATTAATTAATATTTATTTAATTCGACTATAAAAGTACTTTTACTTTATATAACAGCTTAAATACTGAAGTAATGTTTATCAAAGTTATATCCGAGTAAGACAATATTGTAAGGGTAGGAAATGAGGGAAACGGGTAACTTTATGGTTAAACCGTACATTAAATCCCATTTATTACTCCGAAACAGAAGACAGTATTATGTAAGAGGTGTAATTAAATGCTTATTTATTTATTTTCGTGTATAATCTTGTTAAGGTTTACAAATTGATTAATGGATCCATTTTTTGGGCGTCATTGTCCGTCGGTCTGTCTTCCGTTCTGCCTGACGGTCTATCTGTCGGTCTGTCTTTCGTTCTGTCTGTCGGTCTGTCTTTCGTTCTGTCCGATGGTCTATCTGTCGGTCTGTCTTTCGTTCTGTCTGACGGTCTATCTGTCGGTCTGTCTTTCGTTCTGTCTGACGGTCTATCTGTCGATCTGTCTTTCGTTCTGTCTGACGGTCTATCTGTCGGTCTGTCTTTCGTTCTGTCTGACGGTCTATCTGTCGGTCTGTCTTTCGTTCTGTCTGACGGTCTATCTGTCGATCTGTCTTTCATTCTGTCTGACGGTCTATCTGTCAGTCTGTCTTTCGTTCTGCCTGACGGTCTATCTGTCGGTCTGTCTTTCGTTCTGTCCGACGGTCTATCTGTCGGTCTGTGTTTCGTTCTGTCTGACGGTCTATCTGTCGGCCTGTCTTTCGTCCTGTCTGACGGTCTATCTGTCGGTCTGTCTTTCGTTCTGTCTGACGGTCTATCTGTCGGTCTGTCTTTCGTTCTGTCTGACGGTCTATCTGTCGGTCTGTCTTTCGTTCTGTCTGACGGTCTATCTGTCGGTCTGTCTTTCGGTCTGTCTGACGGTCTATGTGTCTGTCGGTCTGTCTGTTTGTCGGTCTGTGCGTCTATCACCATGATGTATCTCTGCACCGTGAAAGTTAGACGGTTGAGATTTCAAAGCAATGTTTTTCAAAGTAGTAATCTGAGTAAGACGATATACTAGACATTATAAGTGTAGAAAATTAGGAAAACTGGTGAAAATGTTGTTAAAGATTACATCTTATTTGATGTTGTCTCTACTGTACTTTGTACCTTTCTTTCTGAATAAATGTCTAATCTATCTATCTATCTATCTACTAGTGCAAATTGCATGTGCTATGTACCACTTTAACAAATCAAGTGCACAAATATACATATGATTTCCATGAATAATGTCCGTTTAGGAAGCGTTTTGTTGGATTTATCACAAAGATTCCTACCGCACTGCGACACATGTAGTGATGTTCGTGTATCGATATTATTTATCGATTGAAATAGATGTGTGTATTTTTTGTGCCAAGTTTCATCCTTATGATTAGGTAGCGAACAAACAAACTTTGCAATGGCTACTATGAATATGATTTCCGTCAAGAATATCCGTTAAAGAAACATTTTTTATGACTTTATTATATCGCAAACAATGCGTGACACTTAGTAGTTTGATAGATATATTTTATTGTTAAAAAAATATGGAAAAATAAGTATTATATAGATAATAATATAGGACAACAATAAGTGCGTACATGGGTCTTCATTAGGTATATATCTCTTTATTGAAGAAATGTTGATATCTCTCAAATTTAAATTAGACAATTCTAATGCAAAAACCTTTTCCAAATTATTTTAACATATTTTCTAAAAACCATTCCAATCCTTTTCAATTCAATCAATTCCTCTTATCAATCTTTTAATAGGAATAAGATGAAAATGTTCGTGAAATCAATAATATTAGGTTAACATCACTAGCACTACGATAATGTCATCACCAACTTTTCCTATATTTAGAAAGAAACGTATTTTCAAATCTAGATCTCTCCATCTTTGATTTAAATAGTTTTTCTGAGATCGTTTAAGCACTTTCCATACTTATAAAGAATGTATAAGTAACACTACTTCAATGTTTGCTAATTTTTATGTTCTTACCCGTGTACTTATCATTGTGTGTGTCATAATTAATGTGTTTTTCTTTCTTTTCTTTTTCAATGTCACTTAAAGTCTTGCCTGTGTTCCCTGATGGGTTTTGTTGATATCATATATACAACATCGATTTGATACATACTATTTGTAGTTTAAATTATCGTCTTGTCAACTCTGTAACCATTTTTTAAATTCTACGTGATTTAACAAAATAATGTACTAATTTTTATAAAACGTTCACCGTTTTTCTGTAGTAAATTTAGCATCAGCATTTTACCCATGCAAAGCCAGGGCGGGTAGCTAGTAATAAAAAAAAAACAAAATATCGACACACACACACACTATCGGTCCCATACAACATTTTTAGCTCGTCAACCCGTCTCACTTTACGGCCTGGGATCATACGTAAAAATGAATTTATTCATATAAACACGTCCCCTCGATGCTGTGAATTAGGGGACGGAGTCCTGGCCTTTTGAATAAAATAATTTTGTATCGGATGTAAAGCTCAACGTTCTTTGTATCGAATACTTTTTAGTGTTAATTTGGGAAAGGGGAAAACGGATATACGCAGGCTTAAACCGCGGGGCACAGCTAGTAGAATTATAAAACCTATATATTTTAACTAGAACCAAATCCAGGTTTAAAATCATATTAAAATAATAAATATGAAATATCGCTTGTATGTTCGGATGTTTGTTAATCAAACAATCATTAGTTACAAAATTTTGGAAAAAATTTATCACACATACAGTTCAAAACTCGGACTTTATCCCATAACCAACGCCTCGGGTTGCAGCTAGTATGCAATATGTTAATTGTTAATCCTCGTGTAACCCAATAAAATCATCGCATCGCACAATGAATTCATTTGCAAGCGAAATGCAATCATTGTGAGTGAAATTCAATTAGCTTATTTGATAACAGCGGTAACTGAGCGTTGAATTGCAGTTTTAATATCTGTAATGACTAAGAAATTCAAGCTTCGTTGATTAAAGAGCGAAAGTTTGTAAGGATGTATTTAGTACTCTTTCACGCAAAAACTACTACGATTGTGATGTAACTAGGTATTCATATAAGCTTCTAGAATAACATATAGCACGTCTAATTCCGGAATTCCCACGGGATCAATCACGGGGAAAGAAGAAGAATACACGGGTGAAACCGCGGGGCGTGGCTAGTATGATAGGTGAAAATTCTAAAAAAATTCCGGAATAATATTATAATGAAAAAGATTGTATGTTTAGAAGTCGGTTACTTGTCACCTAGGTACGTAAAAATGGTCGGATTTTGATGATTTAGACACACAAACAGTCCATGGACTTTTACTATTCTATTACCATTAAAACAATTAGTACAGACTCGTTTTCATCCTAGTGCACGAAAAGTCACAGTCTACAATAATATTATAAGAGAAAACTTTGTTTGTAATGAATAGGCTCAAAAATACTGGACCGATTTTAAAAATTCTATAACCATTCGAAAGCTACATTATCCTCGAGTACCATACTCTATTTTTTATAAGCTATATAATATTATGCTACGGGAGCGAAGTCGCGCGGCTCTGCTAGTATGTAATATGCTAATTCCCGTATAAAGCAATAAAATGATCCACATTGCATCGCACAATGAATTCATTTGGTGAAATGCAATCATTGTGAGTGGAATTCAATTGAATTAGCTTAATTGATAACAGCGGTTACGTTCTATGAGATATGAGAGACCAAATACAGTATAATTATATAAGCACTGGCGTTTGTCCACGGCTTCGTCTACACCGAATTATACCTGTATAAATTTTATATATCTTTTTAAATGTTTTTGTGCCAAACTTACATTAAATAGGTACAGCTTTCTTTGGTTAAATGATGATGATTATACATATTTAGTATAAATTTTTAATTGACTATTAGTTCCTATCGAAAATTTGATTAAATAGGGATGTGCAGAAGTAAACAATATCTCCATCTGAAATTTCATTTAAATCCGTTTAGTATTTGTCACGTAATTGAAATAAACATCCAAACATCTACACATCAAAACTTTTAGTGTTAATACAAATATGATTATTTTTTTTGATGAATTACATAAACAAGAAAATATTATTTCATTACACCTCAGAACAATATGTACTGTAGACCAAAACCAGCAAAGCAGACAAAAATCCGCACTATATAATAGTAATATTTGGCAGAGTCGCGACAACGCAAAAATTTGTTTCATTCTGACAAAACTTTCGAGGTCTACTGCTATGCGGCACTAATTTCACATTCCGGCCCATCGGACCGCAGCGCCGCTGAGTTAAATAAATAGCGATCTTATTTCGTTGAAAATTTAAAGGATTTTTGCACTGAAATATTTTATAGTAACTGCCCGGCTGGGTCATTGACCGATAAGAATCGGGACTGAACCTTTAGGATATTATCAAAATATTACCAAAGTTTTGCCGGCTTTCCGCCATCTACACCTCCATTATAAAGAGACAATCTTTGATAGTTTGTTTGGTTGTAATGAATAGGCTCAAAAACTACTGGACGGCTTTTAAAAATTCTTTCACCATTCGTAAGCTATATAGGCTATATTTTATATGCTATATATATATATATAACATTATGTTACGGGAGCGAAGTCACGCGGATCTCCTAGTCTCTGATAAATAAACTAGTGATGTTTGTTTTATTCAACAATCTTTCCTTTTTCACAGACTGAAGGATGGCCGGGTCGCGAGAAAGGTTGTTGTACGACAGAAGATCGGATTTCGACTACGAATACGACAGAAGGCGACGGTATGAACCCACTCGGTACGAAACCAGCCGATCCGAAGCAAACCGCTCCGATCGGTACAGAAGCGAACGATTCCAACGAATTGAACGTCCAAGAAGAAATGGATACGTCTACGAAGACATTTACTCAGACTTCGACGAAGCCCAAGGACGCTTGTCCTTATTCCGACCAATCAGACCAGAGTACTTAAACTTACAAACAACATATACCAAGTACAATTCACTACCGAGACCTCATTACAACGAACGACGCTATAAGAAAGACTATTACGACTTTAGAATCGAGGAACGACGGCCGAGAGAGCCCTATGATTATGAACGTAATAAACGGAGGAATGACTACCCTAAGCCCAAAAACGTGGCTGTCTGTAAACCTCTTCGCTTGCCGGAACAGAACGTACGGTATTGGACAACTGATATCCCAAAAGAGAGGAAAAAGAAGGACGAAACTAAAAAAATAGTTAAATTCTCTGAAGTATCAGGGTGTCAGAAAATGGTTGTAGACGATCCAGTGTGTGGAAAGAAAACCGTAGCAGCTAGAGAGTTGGAGGTATCTTTGGACCAGATGATACAAAACGGTTATTTCGAGAAGCATAATATTCCGATATTGAATGAGAAAAAAGATGACATAGTGAAAGTTCCGAACGGAAAGTGCTTATCGGCGGAGACGCCGGCGCCGCGCAGATACCGGCATCTACCTCAGGTACGCATTAGTTGAGATTTTATCGGTCTGTCCATGTTGTATAACTAAGCTGAACATTTGCGGTAATGCGATGAAGCTAGGGCTAAACCAAAATGTCTACTATACTTTTTTATACATACATGTTCTATTTCTTTTTTCAAATAGCTGTCTTAGAGCTTGAACCATATAGTATATACGTATAGCCTTACACATTAACCGGTCTATCATGATTTGATTCATGCGATAGTTTATTGTGTAAAAAACTAATTATTTTCCGTTTTTCATGGTACAGCATGTAAGACAACACTGGCGGAAAGAGCCGATGCCCATTATTCAGATTAAATTTGAAACTTTGAAATAACTCGTTATTGAGAAAAAAAAATAAAGTAACTGAAATTGAAATCCCCCTCGTCATTTATGAAATCAAACTACTTACCTACGTAACACACGTATTCACAAACGCACCTGTGACACCCCCGGTGTTTCAGGTGTTCATGGGCGGTGATCACTTAACATCAGGTGACCCACTTGCTCCTTTGCTTGCTCTGCTATAAAAAATACATAAAGCAATACTATGAGTTCTCACAACGGTGAGATTGCTCAATTCTATATTCAAAGACAAAGTTAAAGTCAAAATGTTTATTTTCCAAATTGGCCTCTTTCGAGGAGCTTTTAGAACGTCATTTACATACTTAATATATTACGTTACGTCGTCGTCATTTGGGTCTAAATTTAATTTCTATATTGAACAAATGATTGTTCTAATTGATAAGATAGAAAAAATATAAAAATGATGAAAAATCAAACAGATACATATTATATATTCCTAAAATAGTAAGATCTTGTAGTATGCAAATGAAATAACGTATTTATACACATACTTACTACATTTAAATTCCCCTTTTTAAACATATGTAAAGATAATCATAAAGATATTAGGATTATGCCATTACCGGCTAAGAAGGGATAATTACCTACATTAGCTGGCCGGACCCAAACATGAGTTGAGACCTTGACCCATAAAACATAATATATTACAATGTTGAAGACATTTTGGGGTTGAAAATTATTACAAATTTTGAGTATTACTTTTTCACATAATGGGGGAAACTACGAAACAAAAAGCAAAATAGACATTACTTTTTATTATTTTGATTATGAGAAAATGTAATTTTGAAAATGTTTGTCCATATATCTATATCTATAAAGAAAACATTTGTTTGCATTGAATAGGCTCTGAAATTACAGGACCAATTTGGATGAAATTTTGTACACAGATTCTATGAAACCCCAGGAATGACATAGGATAGTTTTTATCTCGAAAATCCTACGAGAACGGGATATGTACGTGTAACGGAGGAGCTAGTAATGTATGAATGGATAATTATAAGATGTGGATTATTTCATTACCGGATAATGTGGGATAATTATTCACATTAGAGAGCGGGAACCGAAATTCAGTTGCGAATTGCGACCTTGTTTCTTATTATGTAGTACTAGCTGTACTCCGCGGTTTCACCCGCGTAACTTCTGATTAAATGACAACTCCGGGATTAAAAGTAGCCTATATGTTATTCTGAACCCTTATCTATATGTGTACCAAGTTTCATCATAATCGGTTCAGTAGTTTTTGCGTGAAAGAGTAACAAACATTCATACATCCATACATCCATACTTACAAACTTTCGCCTTTATAATAGTAGTAGGATGTTACGATTTTCGTAATTGTATTAACCTTGCCTATTTGCCATGTTGGTAACTCCCCTGCCGATGTCGTTCATCTTCAAACCCAAGGTTGTCTTTTCTGTAAGCTATTTGTATACAATTTTTTATCAAGATCGAATGAACGATATTCCAGATATTTGTACAAACATTTGTACTTACATACAAAAACAACCTCGCCGCGCCATCTCGACTCTGATAACTTGTAAGCCGTAGTTACTTATAAATGGATGTGCATACACCATGTTTAATTGTAAAGTATCACAGACGTAAGTTTGTTATGTAACAGTCCTTTTGTGATCCTTAATAAATAAATAAATAAATAAATAAATAAATAAATTGCCTCACTTGTTAAAAAAACAAGGAAATGATTTGACTGAAAATATATATAACTAAAAATTTACTAATGTTTTTAAAGCCTTTTTCTTGCAAGTTTGTATATTAAAATACCCATTATTAATAAAAACACAATTCTTTGATGTGGTTACAGGCTACCCTTCGCGGTTTTACCCGCGCTCGAGAGTCAATTTTTATATCAAAACTAGCTTTCCGCCCGCAGCTTCGCACGCGTGGGCTACTAATTTCTGTATTTTTAAGAGGCGTACAACAAAGGTTAAAAAAAATTACGGTCGCAGGACCGCTGATATTTGCGCATGTCTATAGTGTTTTTTTATAATTTTCTATGGATATAGGTATCACCAAAATCTCACAATGCCCGCGCCTCTTCAAAATAAAGAAAATTGTAGCCCACGCGAGCGAAGCCGCGGGCGGAGAGTTAGTTATTTTTTGAAGTTTGTTGAAAAATATATTGAGTGCTTTTACCGTACCTACACGTTAAGAGTAAAAAAGACATGACCGCAAGTCAACCAAAATGTCACATTGTCACGTGGTAAGACATTTTCACGACTTTAGAAGCGTATATCTCAAAAAATATCTAATTTAGCAAAAAACGCGTGTAGTAAACTCTATTTCATTTTTAAGACCTATCTAATGACACTTCATTCAATGATGTGTTCGCGAATTTATTTTTTACCCTCCGTTTACATGTATGAAGAGCCACCCCTAAAATTATTATTTTCAAATAAAATTTAGCCTATAAGTTGCACCTAATATTGATCTATCAGCATGTGAAATTTTATCAAAAACTGCCCAGTCGTTTTTACGTGATTGACGCACATACAAACAGATAAACAGACAAACAGACAAACAGACAAACAGATAAACAGACAAACAGACAAACAGAAAAAAAAAATTCTAACCATGGTTTTGGTATCTATAGAACATACATATTGCATACCAATTACTCTTTTTGAAAAATATTTAATGTACAGAAATGGTTCGGTTACTGTTTTAT